>JBBPKC010000606.1:2348-13619 GCA_038089055.1 Tylopilus aff. balloui
AGCATTCAACGTACAGCCATGTCCCCAATCCGTATGAACCAGGGCTCGGAGTACCTCTTGTAGCGACACGCCAATATTCCACCAGCCATCCGCAATCACTGGCCTCATCCACGACGCTACCTCATTCCCTGAAACGCCAGCACATGTCTACTTGTCGGTAGCCAGCAGGATAGCGCCCTGCAAGCGCAGTGGCAAAATTCGATGGACAACGGGCCCAATAATGCTCACCACGCAAGCCGACCAGGCGAATTATCCTGGGTTGACCGTCGTCTAGCATATGCGTAGTATGAACCCGTCCCCATACCCGGATCGAGCCTATGCTTATGAACCTTCATTCGTCCACACGTCCACATTTGCGCCCTTCCCTACTGCGGTAGGTCAGTACTCGGTCTCGTACACTGCGTCTGGTCCAAGGATTACTGACATTGGGAAGGACTCAAATTCGCCCATCAGTCGCCGATTATGATCGGGTTCAACAAATTTCGAATAAAAACGTTGAAACGCGTCGTTGAATAGTCCGTACAGCCCGGACCCTGTGTGGCCACCGGGCGCCGTCACTGGTGGGGACAGCATACGGGGACCTGGCGGCACTGCGTCCGTCACAGTTGTCGTCTCTGGGGGCTCGCCTTGTGTCCTTACGTTTGCTCCGACCGCCCAAGGTAGATATTTTACACGGTGTGCTACCGTCATCGGAAGCGATCCAGATCGACTCGGCCCCGGACGTCTTGTTGACTCGGAGCCCTAAAAACGTGCCCGAGCCGTGAATCAGTGAAGAGCTACTCGAACAACAACCACAACCCTACTCAAGTAGTCTGGTGTCCGGTCTGTCTGACATACACACTGGAGCAGGACACAAACAAGGTGGTCGTCGCCGACAGGATGGAGGAGAGCCTCGGCTACTGAGATGCGATCATGCATGAAACACGCTAAGAGCGAACAATTTCAAAGATCGAGAGTATCATCAAGTAAGCTTACAATGCTGCATACGTCTATAGAGTCCGTTGCCGTGACCGTTGACGGTGGAACCTCGAGACAATGAATGCAACTGATGTCTGTCCCTGAATTTTCAGTATGAAAGACCAGCTTCCACTGCGGAAAAGTAAATTATTGGACCAATGTAAACGTCCAGAGAACACTACAGGCGTCGGCTCCGAAGTAACGAACGGCTGTATAACCGCTGTCCCGATCTTCGCAATCCTCGGAGTGGTGGTCTCATGGTTGCATTAGCAGGTATTGCTACGAACAGAAGGATTCCAGCACTTCAGGGTACTATCAACGTGCCGGACTCAAGGGTCAACCACTCGCAACATACCTCCCTCCTAGACCATCACACCACCCGCCGTAACAAAACCTCAGGCTCGGCAACATGCAATCGCTTTTGCCCTCCTTGGGCGCGCGCTTGCGATACACACTCCTGGTAGACATGTACCCATTTGTAGCGTCTGACTGCTTAGCTGGTTTACCAAGCGCAAGCATGCTGCCGTCGACACTATCAGTGACGATTTGGAAAAGAGCCGTCTAGGGATAGTTCGACGAGAGAAGGCCCTCGCATGCGATTGCATACTCTGTGTCACACTCTATGAAAGGCTTGAGCTCGTTAACCTGCAAGCAGTAAATCGCACATTTACGGCTATAGAACTGGAATTCCGGAATGTAGCCTCAATGTCAATGTATCTTTGAGCGTTAGGTGCACCTGAATGTTGTACTGAGGCGAGGAGTCAGCCGCATTTTCAATACAGGACAAGGTATAACGTACCCAATCAATCGGTTTGCCGACCTTCTGGTCCACCTCCAAATATCCTCATGCCGGGAGTGAACCAGGGAGCGACGGCCGTAGGGTTCTTTCGGCTTTGTCTTGTACATGTGGGGGTTACATCACTCACGGGTTTAAGTGAGAATATGTTCTTCCTGTGGAAGGTGCCTCTGGAGTTCCTGAGTTGGTGAAATAAGCCATGGATAAGAGTACCGAGAATGACGTCGAACGTATCGAAGTTCAACCAACCTCAGTCAGTCCTTGTCAGTTCATGGCGTGCCAAAGAGAGCATCACTTCGTAATCAATATTGACTCCTTGAAGAGCGTAACGGTGGTTCCAGGAAGCCAAATTGATGGCAACGGTAGCGACGTTTGCTCCTGACGAAGTTGGTCTATCGGTCCCCCCAAACGCAGACACCATCGACGAGGTTCCTGAAACGTTGTACTCCTCCAAATAGGGCTTTCGCTGGCTTTCTGAGAGGTTGTTCCACACTACAGCCCTACCAGCTGGCTCAAACGTCTACCGAAAGGACAGGAGGCCAGAATTGGGTTAGTCATGCTTTATCCGTATCCCATGACAATCGCTCACTAGGCGTTGTGCCCCTGGACCGGAGCAGCGTCAACGTGTGACGATATACTGGACATGTGCTTACCTCGAGCTCCGCAGCACTCGGAAGAGGTTAACCCAGATATTATTGTGGACAATGAAGTGAGGAGCTGTGAGGGCAGACCTCTTCAAGACATCACAAGCACCCAGACTGAGGCTGTCCATTTTGTCTACAAGTGGAGCAGAAAATCTTGATCCTACAAGAGACAAGACAGCAAGAACCGAGATCATGCCAGAGGGAAATGGGACCATCATTTGGGTGTAGGGACAAGATGCTATAGGGTGCCTGCTCACCCAAAATAATTCCCCAATGTTTTATACATGGCACATAGCCTTGAAAAATTAAGGGAGTTGTAGAGATTTGTCCAGATCGTACCGAGTCAAAACGGAACAACGGTTGTGATACGGTTATCACAAAATAGTCACACGGTACAGTCCACTTGTTAGAATCGCGTGGCCATATCCATCGGAGGTCACTTCAAAGGAGCCTATTTTGCGTCAATACTCATGAAGGAATGACCTCGCAAACCATACACTCCACGATTTTGCGGGGGTTAAAATCGTGGCCGCCTACTAATAGTTTGTGGCCACATGGGTTTCAACATAGCTGCGTAGTTCTGGGAAAATGATTGACCAGTTTTTCATAGGTTATTGACACCCACAAGCGTAGAAATTGCTCCATTGACGGCCCACCCCCGAGAGTGACTTGCGGACGCAGGCTTTGACGCTACCATTCTTTAAGTTTGCCCCTTGCGAGCGTAGAACTTGACGTAATGCTTCGCCTGCTCCCAGGATGGCATCGGGTGGCTTCCAAGATGCTCTGGGTCCATGTTTGCCTAGTGGCAAGCGAAACGGTTTCGAGTCATCGGAAACTAGCTTTGGGAAAGGAAGGACAGCAATCGGGGCCCGTCAGAACCACATTCCGCGCCAGTGGATCTTGTGGGGTAGAGTTCCCGTGAATTAGAACAACCCGGATTTTGGAGAACGAACTCGAACTTTGTCACCGTCGGCCTTGTGTTCCGGTTTTGAATTCGAATGCTGGCAAGTTTCACGGACTAGCGCTTATGTAACACCCAACGTGACTGGCCACAAGCTGAGAGTGTGATTCGTATCTCTGACCCCTAGTACTGTAGTCGTACCTTGATTTACCCGTCCTCATTTCTAAATGGACACTCCCGAATGCTGTAATTACGGTTAGTAACTATTGTCGTACTGGCACTCCAGAGTTCAATTGTGACTCCCTCAGGGGGTCGGGCTGAGAGTGCCAAGTGAGGTTGGAATGCTACCAGCTCGAACACAGTAATAAATAGTAGATCTTCTATGGTAATTAGCAGGTAAAATATTAAGCTAGGTCTGACAGTGAAGACGTCGTAAAAAATGGAAGCATGACATAGAGCCCTAATTTCAGGGGCCTCCCCCTGATGCTGCTGCATTCCGTCGCCTTCTCTCCTGGTCCATCCGCAACTTTTCCACGTATATAAAGGTTAGGACGATAAGGTCTAACATATGCTCTGCTTGGGGTGCGATTTCCAAGCAGGCACTCCTCCGCCTTCCTATAATCCCGAGGGTCGCCCTGTGGTACACCGCTATCTCAGTTCGAGAAGCGTCGTCAAGAGAGAGCTGCAAGACGAAATGAGATTACATGATCCAGTACGACAAAATGCCGAACAACTCACCATGACGTTTCTGCGGTACAAGTCCCATCGGTAGTGACAACCATCCGGCCCTGTGAAGGTGCGCTTCCTATAATCCCGCATCCGAGTGAAATGCCACTCAATCCTGCTTTGATGTGTAGACTCTTACCTTCCAAAGAATCCATGACGCGGCAGGAACACGTTCGAATCCAGCTTCCTCTCTCCGATCGTAAATATCGAGGATCCGAAGCGGTGCCAGTCGATTGTTCCCATGACTTCAATAGGATCTAAATTGTTCGACGTTTGTCGACTGATCGTGGTCGTGCTGACACCTAGCCGAAAAGGCGTGGAACTCTTGAACACGGGGAGTCCACCCTCGTCTGTGAAGACGGTGTTGCGGACGGATTCGGACGTGAGAGTGAGGATCATGATGTGTTGAAGGTGTGGTGTGCGAGGTAGAAGAGCGCTCTGATGAATGTGGAGGGATCGAACCTCTCCCTTTTAACTTGCTTTGACAACTCGTAGTGTAACTTGAGCCCGCAGTTGAAGAGGCGGTGCACTGAGTGCAAGCAGGCGGTGTCCAGAGCAACTTCGCATATTGACTCGACGAGCTTCTGATAAGAAGCAGCACAGCAATATGACTAACCTACCCGAGCGATTGCTGTACAAAGTGCGTGCAAGTGGGCAAAGGGTGACCCAGTCGGAGTGAAATGTGACGAACCAGTGTGGCTCGGACGAATACCTGCTCCTCGCTTCTGGCGGTGAAAGTCCCGAGACCCTTGGTTTCTGGATAGAAGTTTGAGTACCTGAGCAACCTTGAGTCGGTCCTTACCAGGGTTGCAGCACAGCTCCGCGCTACGACGCGCACAAATACCAACACACAGATCAGAAGCACAGTACCAGGAGTGATCGCTCTGCGAAATGAGTCGATGCGCTTACTCCTGTACAAATCAAAGGGTTTAAGGGTGGCTGAGTGAGAGTGAAATGCAACCGAACCAGTACGCCATTCATTTGCGCTATGTAGCGACACACACTGTGATTTCACGTAAAGGATCCTTTGATTTCGAGTACATCTTGACAAGAGTTGCGCGGTTTCACTGACACAAGTTGTTCTAGAGTCGTGATGTGGCAATTTGGCCCGAGTAGGGTGTACTCACCAGATCGGCAGATGGGCCATTCGCAGGCCCTGGGTCGAGCCTGGAGGTGAGTGGAGAAGTGGCTGCGAAGGGGTTGACTTCTGGGACCCAAGGGGTTGTACATACCCCTATCATGGTGCTGGGGCAACTGTAGCGACGATGTCACCAATGCCAGGCCACCACCACCACCACCACCGCGGCGACGCATGGCCAAAGCCACAGCAAACGCGACGATGACGATGACGACGCGAATCACGATAGAGTGGCCAAAACCAACCATACTGGCAGGCCACCACCACCGTCACCACCACCCTGACGATGACGATGACGTGCCGATGGCCAATGCCACACCGCATCGACAACGACAACACGACGAGGTGACCAGCCCCTCGCCGCCACCACCACCGCGACGACGACACGCTGCACCAATGGCTAATGCCACGGCGCCGCGTCAATGACGACACGATGGGGTGGCCAACCCCTGGCCACTACCACCGCGACAATGGACACTTCCACGGCGCTGCATCGAAGATGACAACGCGACAGGGCGGCCAACCCCAAGCCTTTACTACCACCATCACCACTGCGTCTGCATGGCGATCTAGTACCCGCGGGTACGGGTACGGGTATGTGCTGTTGGTACCCGGGTTTACTCCTGCTCGTCCCCAAACGGCGATCGTACAATACACATGACTACTCATAGGGGATTGTACCATGTACTCGGCGCATGGGTGGCCACCCGTCTGGCGGGCGGTGGCTTCGTTCCCATACGGACGCGGTGGCTGGTGACCCCGTGCGGCGGGCAGATCGCAAATACACGACCGCCCCCGCATGTACTCCCCATCGGACAGCGCGAAATGAACGGAAGGAGCCAACACGACGGGCGCGACGGGGGTAAGGGTGGGCCCCTGTCGCTCCTCCCCCTTCGCTCCTGCTCTCTCAGCCCCGAACCGCCAACTCGAATTGCCGCGCACACACGCACACACACCCTGCACCATGACGCGCATCGAATGACGAAGGAGAGTGCGCCATGATGGAGCTTAACCCCCAGTCAATAAGCCCATAGGTAAATCTCTACACATAGCATTTCCCAGTTCTCCCTAGACATTGTCTAGCTGTTACCCTAGCCAGAATCTTAGTCCCCATTGTCCCACGGCCCCCATAGGTCCCCATGACAACTTCCATATCCAAACCCATTAAACTTCAAACAACTTTGCCTTCCTTCTTTAAGGGAAATGTCAAGTTTGCTAACCAATGATATCTAGCCATGGAAATTCATTTCAAGGTAAACCCCAAGATATATAACACTAATGATAAGAAAGTAGCCACTTTTCTTAGTTGAATGGAAGGTCTCCAACTGGAAGCCTTCACCGAAACCTGGTATTGAAAGGTACTTGATCCTTAATGTCCTCTCACTGACCGGACCATAGAGAAGGTGATAGACAATTTCATCAAAACCTTCTGCCCCTACAATCAACAAGCCAATGCCTATGCCAAGTTAGGTTGCCTTTATTAGGCAATCAAAGTTCACAAGGTATTACAGTTCTTTTCCTCCATTGTCACCTCTTTCTTATACTGGTAGAACACCCCAGCATATTCCCAATGTCTTCTTACAAGGTAGAGGGCATCCTCTTACTTCTTACTCCTTCATCCTTCGCAGTTTCTATGTTCTCTCCTATCCCTCTCATTCCCAGGGCATAACCCATTTCTCTCGCATTCTATTATGTTCTATCTGCTTCTGTGAAGTTCCTTTTCCTTAGTTGACATTCTACCTGTTTCTTTCACATTCTATCGCGTTCTATTTGCTTAGTCACAGTCTCTCTCTCTCACTATTTAAGGCTACTAAAACCCCATGTAAACCTCATGTTTTGTCTATGCAATTCCACGTAGTTCCTCGTCACTCCTCTGTGTGGACCGTTCATCCTAAGCCAATCTAAGTTACTTGACCCTTAACTCCAAGGGTACCCTTCGTTCACTACTTGCGTAACTAAGACAGTGCCTCTCCATGAGTGCCCCATGCCAGTAGCAGCTCCCTGTCCCAAACCTCGTGCATAACACAAGGACCTTTGGAAGCCTAATGAATTTCAACCCTTCATCACTAAGTTTGAAAATCTAATGGTCATCACTACTATTACCAATGAAAAAGTCCTCATTAACAAGTTCCTTTGAGGACTCAATGACCACCTGGTCAATAACATCCTATCCATGTCCACCATCTCTACCACTGTTATGAAGATAATTATTCAAGCCAAAGCATTTTATATCCACAAAGTCCAAAAACTAGGATTTCATGACCAGGACACTCTCTACATTGCTCAAATGACTAAATATAGAAGCCATATCACCTTTGCCAAAGATTCCAATGCTATGGATGTTAACTCTATCTCTTTGAGAAAGCTTACTTCCAAGAAACGAGCAGAATGCCTTGCCAAAGGTCTTTGTTTCAGATGTCACCACCCTGGTCACAATGCTACTGGATGTAAAGGAATGTCCTCTTGCCCCTAAATCAAGGTCTAAACCATTATCATAATGTTCTCACCTTCCATTCCTTTTAAGTTTTCTACCTTACCCTCAACCCTTCAAAGCTACATGATCAAACTAGAGGCCAAAGGGAATTCACAAACAGTGATCCTGAACATCCTCAAAACCTATTTCAAAGGCTTCAAAGAGCAGATGAATATTAGAAAAGAGGAAATCTTACTGTAGGATTTTTAGAAAGGAGGAATACCCTGACATTATCTCTCCATGTAGACACTATAATTCTTGGCTTAAGAAATAAATGAACTCTCCAATTCCCAGTCATTCTAAAGCACTAGAATGAAATCATTAAAACCTCCATTCTCATTGATAGCAGAGCTACTAGAAACTTCATCAATAAGTCTCTCATGTGCCACTTTCATCCCCTATTGTACCTCCTTCCATAACCCATCACTGCCATCAATGCCAATGGCTCATCAAATCACAAAGGAACTATATGCTAGGAAACCAAACTAGATTTTAAATTTCAAGATCAAACCTTCATTAAAAAACTCTATGTTGCTAATCTCAGCTGCCCACAAGTTATTCTTGGAATTTCCTGGCTCAGGAAACACAACCCAGATATCAACTGGGTATAACATACCCTCACCATCCCTACTGACCTTTCCCTTGACTTCCTTGAAATCTCATCTGATCATCTCATTGACTGGCTGACTCCAAGCCCAAATATCTTTGTTAAACCACTGCTTTCAACTCCCATCTCTGGGTATGCTCCCCTTGAGATAAATAAGCTGACCATTTCAATAGAAATCACTCAGAAAAAAGCAAAGTCTAAAACCACTCTGCCAAGGTAGTGCGAGGACTTCCAAGATTTCTTCAAAGAGAAAACTCACAACTGACTACCTTCACATCAACCCTTTGATCATGCCATCCAACTTCACAATGACTTCACCCCCAAAATCACCAAGGTCTACTTGCTAAACCCAAAGGAACAAGAAATTCTCATAGATTTCATCTTCAAGCATCTTAAGATAGGACACATTGTATCTTTTACCTCTCCACAAGCATCCCCATTCTTTTTCATGCCCAAAAAGGACAGATCACTCTAACCCTGCCAAGACTACCATTATCTCAACTTGTTCACCATGCACAACACCTATCCCCTTCCCTTGGTCAATACTCTTGTCAAACATATGCAAAAATCAATACTTTTCACCAAGTTCGACATTTGCTAGGGGTATAACAACATTTGTATATGGCCCAAGGACCAATGGAAAGTAGCATTCATTACCCCCCTAGGACTCTTCAAACCCACTGTTATGTTTTTTGGTTTCTGCAATGTCCCATTTACATTTCAAGTCTTTATGAATCACTCATTCACCAATATGATAGCCAAGGAATGGCTCAAAATAAACATGGATGACTGTGCCATTCATTCCAATGACATCACCACCCACCATGATCACACTCTACGAGTGCTACAACACTTTTATAAACTTGAACTGTCCTTGAAACTAACCAAATGCTCTTTTGACACCCCACAGATTGAATTCCTAGGTCTGATCATTGGTCAAGGAATGGTGAAAATGGACCCATCCAAACTAAAAGCAATCCACAAATGGTCACTCCCTCACTTGGTAAAAGGAGTCCACTCTTTCATTGGGTTTTGCAACTTCTATCAAAAGTTCATCTCTAACTTCTCAAACCTCATCACCCCACTAACCCTACTGACTGCCAAGAACACCACTTGGCACTGGCTCCCCATCCACCAACATGCCTTCAATACCCTTAAAGTGAAATTCATCTCTATGTCAATTCTTTAACTTCCAAACCCAACCCAACCTTTTATCCTTATAACAGATATATTACTGATGATAGCAGGGGCAGTCCTCCAACAGGAGAATACCAACGGAGATCTTCACCCATGTGCATACTTTTCAAAGACTTTCCTTTCTGCTCAACATAACTATAATATTTATGATAAAGAACTCCTAGCCATTATTCTAGCCTTGGAGGAATGGAAACACCTCCTTTAGGGCATTCCTCACCCTATCTCCATTGTCACTGACCACAAAAATCTATCCTTTCTTAAAGACCCTTGCAAACTCTTCCATTGTCAGGCTGATGAAATCTCTTTCTATAGAACTTTGACATTCTTTGGAAAGTAACCCCAGGTTTCCAAATGGCTCCAACAGATGCCCTCTCCCACTGCCATAACATTAATATCTTCACTGACAATGCCAATGCATCCATCTTCCCAGAACCCCATATTATTAATGCTCTCAACCTTGCCCTTGCAGACAAAATCCTTGTCTTCTTCTAGTCTAATTCTCTAGTCCTCAAAGCCATCTCCAACCTCTCCCATGATACCTCTCTGTTCCCTCAATCCACCCTTGCTGATTGGCACTCCAACTCCAGTAGACTCTTCTTCAAATACTACCTCTATATCCCACCTGATGCACACCATGATCTTGTTTCCTTTTTTCACAACTCTCTTGCTGGGGGTCACATGGGATTCTTTCATACTAAATCCTTGCTCAAATATGACTACTGGTGGCCAGGCCTCTCTTTCTTCATCCAGAAATTCATTCTAGAATGTACCATTTGCCAATAATCCAAGCCCAACACCCACTCTACCATTTCCCCCCTCCAACCCTTCTTCTTCTTGGCCACTCACCTCTTTCAGCAGATCTCTATTGACCTCATCTCAGGCTTTCCCCTTTCCTATACCCTTGATTCTGTCTTAATCATGGTTGACCATGGCCTTACTAAGAGGGTAATTTTCATTCCTTGCTCCAAGTCTGTCTCTGCAGTAGACATTGCTAAATTATTTTTATAGCATGTTTTCCCCAAATATGGTCTATATAACATATGCATCTCTGATCAAGGACCACAATTTGCATCAACATTTGCCAGGGAACTTGCACATCTCCTTCAATATAATCTTCACCTATCATTGGCCTATCACCCATAGACCAATGGCAAAATAGAGAGAGTAAACCAAGAACTGGAAGTCTACCTACAAATATTCTATACTAATAATCCCATAGAATGGTCTCATCTCCTCCTACTTGTAGAGTTCCATCATAACTCAGCCACTTATTTGGTTACTCACACATCCCCATACTCACTAATCTTAGGCTACAACCCCAGAGCCTATCCCCCACTACACTCAAGTACATTCCTCCCAGCTCTCAACATTTAGTTATCTCACCTAGAAGAAACTAGAAAAGAAGCTTCCATTGCCCACAAATCAGCACAATTACTCATGAAACAACAGGTCACCTCATGCTTCAAACCATGGACCATCAGAGATAAAGTCTGGCTGGAAGCTAAACACCTTCATCTCAAATCCATAGCATCCAAACTTAGCCCAAAAAAATATAAGGTAAAGAGAATCATAGCCAATAGAGGTACTACCACTCAATGGCAATACCTGACCGAATGGGAAGGGTATCCTTTATCTGAAAACACTTGAGAACTAGAGACTAACTTAGGCCATGCCAAGCAAATTTTATTCACTTATAAACAAGCTTGCCACTTGTAGCTCTGCCAGTTACCATGCTCCCCTTCCTGATCTCCACCCTCATCTACTCAGTTACCATCAGCATCATCAGTGTTCTTCTTTATCTTACCCTCCATCTCAAAGCTTACAAATTGACC
>JBBPKC010000607.1:0-13571 GCA_038089055.1 Tylopilus aff. balloui
AGCCCGAAAGGAAGCCCTCGCGGCCCACCAATCTGCACAACTGATTATGAAACAGCGAATCACATCACATTTCAAACCTTGGACCATCGGTGATAAAGTGTGGCTGGAAGCCAAACACTTACATTTCAAATCGATCTCACCCAAACTAAACCCCAAAAGGTACGGGCCATTCTCTATCACCGCCATCATTAGCCCCACCGCGTACAAACTACGCCTCCCACCCACGTGGAAAATCCACGACGTATTCCACGCATCGCTACTAACCCCCTACAGAGAGACTGCCACTCATGGACCCAACTTTCCCAAACCCCCCCCAACTAGATTAGAAAATCACGAGGAATATGAGGTAGAGAGAATAATCACCCATCGGGGATCCGCCTCTCGATGGCAGTACCTGACCGCATGGAAAGGGTATCCCTCTTCTGAAAATACCTAGGAACCCAAGACTAACCTTTGTAATGCCAAGCGGATATTGTCCGCTTATAAACAAGGAGCTCGACTTTGAACTCCCCCGTTACCATGCTCCCACTTCTGATCGCCGCTCTAGTATACGCCGTAACCATCTGCATTATCGCCACCCTTTTCTACCTCGCCCTCAGACTTAAAGCGAAGTCCCTCCCCACTTCCCCGTCGCCACCCGTCTCTCCCATTTCCTTTCGCTGTCCCACCGCCACCCACATCGAAGACAATGTCCAACTCTACGTCCAACCCATCTACCCAACCCTCATCTCCCACGTCAACCCATGTTAATTATTCCCCTACCTCCCGTATGTTTCGTGCTGTATCTCGACCCATCGACGCTTCCGCTCTTCCCGTCGAACACCGTCGTCTTCTTTTAGCCCACACTTTATTATCCCCAGACATCTTACATTCTATTGAGCTCGCTATGGAATGAGAAGGGGAATTGCTTTGCCCAGACCTTATCGCTTGTTACCTTCAGGTTCGTCTTGCGACGGTTGCTCTAACTGCTGCGACACCGGGTGACCAACCCATTGAACTTTCTATCATGCTCTCACCTTTACATGCCACATTGACTCACTTATTGGACATTCTACACGACCAGGGCTTTTCTCATTTCATCCGTACCCTGGACCGTTCAGTTCTGATCCCGTATTTCAGACCCCTCTTCCGCACCATGCACGAGCTCCAACAGCTCGAGTACCTCGAACACACCCGACCCCCTACCCCCGTCGTCCCAATCCCTGCCCCCTCTTATCACCCCCCTAGCCCGGAGCCTATCCACATTGACATCATGCCCGCACCAGTCCAATACCTCGTCGAATCGCCTAACGCCCCCTATGAGGGACCCGGTGGACGCCCCATTATCCTTGCTTCCCCCACTCGCATCCTCCCTCTTATGCCTCCCCACACCAACCCCATTGCCACTCCCGACACCGTGTGTTTTCAATGCCGTAATAGAGGTCATCTACGCATCCACTGTCCCCAATACCGATGCGCCTTTTACCATGACTACGCACCGGGACACTATCGTACTCAATGCCTCTCCCTCCAGTGCGACTTTTGTACCATGTGGGGACACTCCGCTCGATACTGTCACTGACGCCGTTGTGGACGTTGTGATGAGTATGGACATCTCGCAGACGACTGTATCCGTGCGTTGCCTCCCTCCGGGACTCCCCCCCTCGATGGGGCGTAACAGGGTTCAAAAGGTACTCGAGTCAGGGACTCGAGTGTACGAAGGGGGTAATGTTACAGTTCTTTTTCTTCATCGCTACCTCTTCCTTATACTTGTAGAACACCCTGGCGTATTCCCAATGTCCCGCTACCTGGTAGAGGGTACTCTCCTACTTCTTACTCCTTCGTCCTTCACCATCTCCTTGTTCTCCCCTACCCCTCTCGTTCCCAAAGTGTGACTCGTTTCTCTGACCTTCCTTTACATGCTATCTGCTTTCGTATAGTTCCTCCACATTCCGTCAAGTTCTTTCACGTTCTATTGTGTTCCATCTGATTAGTCATCGTCTTGTCGTCTCACTATTTAAGACCACCGCACCCTCATGTAAAACCTTACGTTTAGTCTACGCAATCCTACGTGGTCTTTCGTCACACACTAGTGTGGACCGTTCGTCCTCAATCCATCTAAGTCACTCAACCCAAGACCCCTTGGAGATCCTCTGCTCACCACCTGCGTAATTAAGAAGGCGCCTCTTCGTGAGTGCCCTATGCAGGTAGTCACTCCTAGCCCTCGAAACCTCGTGTGTAACAGAGTGGATAGCAGTTCTTCTTTATGATCTTGTTAAGTTTATGGAAATCTACACAGAGGTGGAGTGAACTGTCCTTCTTGCAAACAAAGAGTACCAGAGCAGTATGAGTGGAGTTGGATGGGCAGATGAATCCCATGGCAAGGTGTTTGTCAAGAAACACTCAGAGGGACTCAAGTTCAAATATGAAGAGAAAATAGATAGTTTCTATTGGCAGAGATACTTCTTTTTTCAATTTGATCTTCAAGTCAAATTCGTGATGCGGGGTGAGCTTGAATGCCTTGCCCTTGCTAAATACATCTGCGAAATCATAATACTCCAGAGGAACTCCAGAGAGATCGACTAGTTTGAAGTCGGTGGAAACAGAGTAGAGATTGCTCTCCTGTGGGCAGAGTGATAGAGTGAATTGCACTGAGCTCTCAAGACAATAGGCAGGTGTGAAGGCAGGAGCACTAATGAGCACTATAGATGGTACCTTGTGATTATAGGTACATGGTGAATTGGGGTCAGAGTCAGCTGGAGGAATGAGTTCTGAGGGCTATGAAGTTGAGCTTGGGTTTGCTAGCATGGGATGCTCAGATGCTCAGAATGAGATACTGCTTGTAATCCAATCAATCAACAGATTGTAGCAGGCTAGCCAGTTGTGTCCTAGAACAATAGAACAAGAACCATCTAGTAGAGTGACATAAAATGTCGTCAAAGTGATATCACCAGTCAAAAAATGGACGAAAAGATCAATAGCTTGAGTTATGGAGGAATTCGAGGTGTCATCAAACAAATGGAGGGATAGCAGAGAGAAAGAGTAGACTGAAAGTCTGTTCTTCTTCACAAATGTTGAATCTATGAAGGAATTAGAGGAGCTAGAGTCTATTAATGTGGGGAAAGGAGGGATGTTCTGGGAAACTAGAAAGATAGAGGGTAGGAGTGATTTTGGAGTTGAGAGAGCAAACGTGTTGAGTTGGATCTCCTTGGATGCACAGGAAGAGACAATGCAACCTCCAGTCCATGTGGAGTCTTAGAGATCGCAGACTATTTTTTTGCCTCGGTAGAGGCCTCTGGTTTGATTTCTGGAGTTTTGATCGTGGCAGCACAGCCTTTGGTGGAGTGGGCAGAAGACTTCAGGCATTCCTTAGCCTTGTGTCCTGCTTGGCCACAGAACATGCAAAGGTTGCCATCAAAGCAGCACTTGCATTCAGCCACAGTAAGCTTACCGTCTTCCCCAAGCAGTTTAGGAGAAGCAGAGACTCCAGAGTTGTTGGAAGTGCTGGTAAACTTCCCTTGGGAATCCTTGGAGGTGCCGAAGGAGCCAGCAGATGAGGTGTGGGTTTTATCAAATGTCTTGGAGGTATTGAAAGAAGGCTTTGCTTGGCAGTTAATCTTGGACTTGCGCTTCCAATAGCGCACATTGATGGCATGGGCAAGTTGGCGGAGTTTGGAGAGCATGGGGGGTTTGCCAACTTACGAGATTTCATCTTTGATGCAGTCTGGAAGGCCATTGTAAAAATGGTGTTAAAGGGCACCTTCTCTGTAGCTCTGGACTTGTGAAGCTATCCTATTAAATTCCACCACATATCTATTAATCCTTTGACCGTCCTTCATTGTCAAGTGGTCTAGTTGGTACTCTGCATCTCTGACAGGGTCATGCAGTCTGAAGTTAGTCTACAACTCCAGGACAAACTCCTTGAAATCATCCATCCAAAAGGGATGGAGTGTGGGGTTTTTTATCTAGAGGAGGTCTAGTTTGAACCATTCCAGTACTATTCCCTTTAGGTACAATTGGGCGAATGTGATCTTGGTGTGGTCAGAGGTGAAGGCTTTCGAATAGTTTTGGAAGTTTAATTTGCATTGAACTAGGAAGACCTGGAGTTTGCAGGGATCTGTTTCATCAAACTGGTCTGGTTCCCAGACTTTTGTCCATTGCGAAGGTTTAGAGGATTTCTTTCTTGAAAAGTGGGTAAGGACCTGGATAGCACTTGCCAGGTTAGTGAGCATGTCTCACAGGATATGTTCTTTATCATCAAATGAATCAGGGTCAAAATTGTCTGCTAGAAGGTCAGAGTCACTAGGGAAATCATCTCCAGGTCTATCTAGATCTATCAGATTGACTCGAATGCTAGAAGTGTGAAAACTAGGGGAATTGGCAGGGTTGCCAATGTCCATGAGCTTTTCAATGTATGCTCCAGGTGAAGGGGATTGCAGAGGCTGGTGTGCTTGAGATGTGGATGGAATGCACTGATAAGCAGAGAAGCTGAGAAACTGTTCAATGAGATCAGGGGCATGATGGTTGCTGCTTAAGGCATTGAGAGGGTTCTCAATAGCCCTTGCATGTGACCATGTCATGTAGATTGACATGGTTGGGGATTCCAATACAAGTGTGAGTTCAAATATACTGTTAAGAGTGAACAGATGAACTCCTGCACAACTCCAGAACTCTAGAGTTGAGGCAAGCAGGGCATTGGCTTCATCTTATGTGGTGTGCCCTTGCAATGGAATCAAGCCCTGGGATTTCAGGTAAAAGGGTCAGAGGTTAGAGATCAGAGATCAGAGATCAGAGGTTAGAGGGCCAGAGGTCAGAGGGCCAGAGATCAGAGGGCCAGAGGTCAGAAGGTTAGAGGTCAGAAGATCAGAGATCAGAAGGTCAGAGATCAGAAGGTTAGAGGTTAGAGGGTTAGAGGTCAAAGAGAGGATATAAAGCCCTTAGAAGGGGTCATAGAGAGAGGATCAGGAGTTGGTTGTCAATGTTGATATTCAAACTGAGATCTATAGGTAGTAAACTACAGAGTTTATATACAGAGGGAAAACCAAATGACTAAGTCCAGAGTCAGAGTAAAGTATATACCAGAAGTGTCAAGTGTTGGCTCTACTGAGTTGGAGTCTTAGAATCATGCTCCAAGTGAGCAATGACATTGGAGTAGTTCTAATACCAAAGGATAAAGCATATATAGTTCAGAAGAATGGGAATGAAGGCAAATGAAAAACGAAAGTCATAGGAATTTACTAATGTCATTCCGGGCAAAGTGAACAAGAGAGGAAAGCAGAAAAGAGTCTGGAGTTACATTGGAGTATGTCTGGAGTGTCCGGAATTGGGCTCTGAGGCCTGGATATAACAAGACCTTAGAGCTCATCCATCACAAATACACTTGGCTGGGCATCCAAACCTTTGTCAAAGACTATGTTTTCTTGTGTACAGCCTGCACCCACACTAAGGTCCCCAGATATAAGCTCTATGGGCTTTTGAAACAACTCCCCATTCTAGAGAAGCCATGAAATTCAATCTCCATGAACTTCATTGAACAACTTCCTCCATCCTCTGGACATACCACCACTCTTGTAGTCATGGGCAGATTGTCCAAACAGTGTATCTTCATCCTGACCAATGACAAGATAACATCCTCAAAGTTAGCAAAACTCTTTCTACTCCACATATTCTCCAAACATGAAGTTCCCATACATATTACCTCCAATTAAGGCTCAAAGTTCATCTTTCACTTCTTCCATTCACTCAGAAAAGCCCTAGATATTCAACTTCACTTTATCTCCAAATACCATCCAAAGGGTAACAAATAAACAGAGCAAATGAACCAGACCATGGAATAGTACCTTTGGATTTATTGCAACTATCAGCAAGACAACTGGTCCAAGCTCCTACCTCTTGTGGAGTTCACTTATAACAATGCTTCAAATACTACCACTAGTGTCTTCCCGTTCTTTACCAATAAAGGTTATCATCCAAACATCTCCATCCATCCTGAACATGACCTCACCTTTGCCCAAGCTCAAGAATACTCTGTCAACCTCAACTCCCTCCATAGTCTCCTTTGTGAAGAAATAGCTCTAGTCTAGCAAAGATATTAAGAACCCACAGATGCCAAATGAACTCTGGCACTGGACTTCACAGTTGATAGTTAGATCTTTGTCAAGGCAAAATACTTCTGCTCCATGCACTTCTTCAAGAAGCTCTTCAAAAAGAACTTAGGTCCTTATGAAATCATAGCTCAAGTTGACACTGTTTTATTCACTCTCTGGCTTCTTGTCATATCTGGGCCTCAAAGCCCAATTCTGGATACTCCGGACATACTCCGGCATAACTCCGGACTCTTTTCCGCTTTTCTCTCTTGTTTACTTTGCCTAGACTGACATTAGTAAATTCCTATGACTTCCATTTCTCATTTGCCTCCGTTCCCGTTCTTCCGAACTACATGTGCTTCATCCTTCGGTACTAGAACTACTCCGATGTCATTGCTCACTCGAAGCATGATCCTGAGGCTCCGACTCAGTAGAGCCAACACTTGACACTTCCGGTACATACTTCATTCCGACTCCGGACTTAGTCATCCGGTTTTCCCTTCATATATAAACTCTGTAGTTTACTGCCTGTAGACCTCAGTTCGAATATCAACATTGACAACCAACTCCTGATCCTCTCCCTGTGACCCCTTCTGAGGGCTTGACGTCCTCTCTTTGACCTCTGACCCTCTGACCTCTAACCTTCTGACCTCCGGCCCTCTGACCTCTGGTCCTTTGACCTCCGATCTCCGACCCTCTGCCCAAAATCCCGGGGCACGATTCCGTTGCAAGGGCACACCACATAAGGTGAAGCAAACGCCCCATTCGCCTCAACTCCGGAGTTCCAGAGTTATACAAGAGTCCGTCCGTTCAGTCTTAACACTTCTGAAGAACATGAAGTCCATGCATCCAGTCTTCCATATTTCTCAACTAGAGCCTGCAACCCCTAATACCATTCCAAACTGCACACAATCACCTCTGCCTCCAGTTGAGGTTGATGGCAAACCAGAATATAAGATATCAGAAATCCTTGACTCAAAGATAGATCATAGGCAATGGAACTGCAAACTTCTATATTTGATGTGGTAGTCTGGATATGAAGGGACAGATAAAGAAACTTCATGGTTACTTGTAACTAAACTAGGTCACACTTTGGAGCTTATCATAAACTTCCATCTCTAGTACCCAGAGAATTCTAGATCTCACTTTGCTTTACCCATCAAATTTGTTAACATTCACAAAAGTATCTATTACACTTTCTCGTCCTCATCCTCTTCATCCTCTTCCCCTTCTCTATCCTCCACTGTCATCCACACCAACTCTACCTTTCCAGCTTCTCTCTTCTCCATCACCAATGCCTCCACCTCCACCATCATCTGTCACCAACTCCATCACCTTGTTAAGAGTGAACTGACTAAGTCCTGCGCAACTCCGGAACTCCGGAGTTGAGGCAAGCGGGGCATTGGCTTCATCTTATGTGGTATGCCCTTGCAACAGAATCATGTCCTGGAATTTTGGACAGAAGATCGGAGGTCGGAGATCCAGGATCCATAGGTCTGAGGTCTGGAGATCTGAGGGTCAGAGATCTGAGGGTCGGAGGGAGGAGAGAGGGCATCAAGCCCTCAATGAAGGTCATAGGAGAACAAGGGGAGGATAGACTCGATCGTCTATGTTGATATTTGAACTGAGATCTACAAGCAGTAAACTACAGAGCTTTATATATGGGGAGAGAGCTAGATGACTTTCTAGAGTTGAAGTAAAGTAAGTATCGGAAGTGTCAAGTATTGGCTCTACTGAGTCAGAGCCTCAGGATCATGCTCCAAGTGAGCAATGACATTAGAGTAGTTCTAATACTAAAGAATGAAGCATATGTAGTTTGGAAAAATGGGAATGGAGGCAAATGAGAAACGGAAGTCATAGAAATTTACTAATGTCAGTCCAGGCAAAGTGAACAAGAAAGAAAAGTGTAAAAGAGTCCAGAGTTACGCCAAAATATGTCCAGAGTGTCTAGAATTGGGCTTTGAGGCCTGGATATGACACACCTCCACTATTCCGATGTCATCATCCTTATCTTTCTTGTCTTCCTCATTCATACCTTTGTCCACTATCTTCACTCCATTTTCTTCAACTCCATCATTCAACAATACCATATAATTGTCATATCCTAGGCTTCAAAAGCCAACTCCAGACCTTCCAGACAAACACTGGTATAACTCCAGACTATTTCCTGTCTTCTACTCCATTCATTTCTTCCAGACTGACATTAGTAAATTCCTATGACTTCCATTTCTCATTTGCCTCCGTTCCCATTCTTCTGAACTATATATGCTTTATCCTTCAGTATTAGAACTACTCCAATGTCATTGCTCACTCGGAGCATGATCCTGAGACTCCAACTTAGTAGAGCCAACACTTGACACTTCCGATACTTACTTTACTCTGACTCCAAAGTTAGTCATCTAGCTCTCCCCTTATATATAAAGCTCTGTAGTTTACTGCCTATAGACCTCAGTTCGAATATCGACATAGACTATCGACATAGATGACCAAGTCTATCTTCCTCTTATTCTCCTGTGACCTTCATTAAGGGCTTGATACCCTCTCTCCTCCCTCCAACCCTCAGACCTCTGACTCTCAGACCTTCGGACCTCAGATCTCCAGACCCCAGACCTCCAACCTCCAACCCTCCGTTTGAAATACTGGGGCATGATTCCAGTGCAAGGGCGCACCACATAAGGTGAAGCCAACACCCCGCTCATCTCAACTCTGGAGTTCCAGAGTTGTGCAGGACTTAGTCAGTTCACTCTTAACAATAATCCTCAAAGGTCTTCAAGGGTTTAGGTCTAAGAGGGGAATACTGTCATATCCTAGGCTTCAAAAGCCAACTCTGGATCTTCCAGATGAATACCAGTATAACTCCAGACTATTTCCTATCTTCTGCTCTATTCATTTCTTCCAAACTGACATTAGTAAATTCCTATGACTTCCATTCCTCATTTGCCTTCATTCCCGTTTTTCTGGACTACTCATACTTCCTTATGCTTCATCCTTTGGTATTAGAACTACTCCAATGTCATTGCTCACTCAAAGTATGATCCTAAGGCTCCAACTCAATAGAGCCAACACTTGATACTTTCGATATATATTTCATTCCAACTCTGGACTTAGTTATCTGGTTTTTCCTCCATATATAAACTCTGTAGTTTACTACCTATAGATCTCAGTTTGAATATCAACATAGACAACTGAGTCTATCTTCCTCTCATTCTCCTGTGATTTCTATTGAGGGCTTAATGCCCTCTTTCCTCCCTATGACCCTCAGACCCCCAGATCCTGGACCTTCAACCTCTGACCCTCTGCCTGAAATCCCAGGGCACGATTCTGTTGCAAGGGTATACTATATAAGATAAAGCCAATGCCCTGTTCATCTCAACTCTGGAGTTCTAGAGTTATGCAGGACTTCATCAGTCTAGTCTTAACACTTTGACTCAGTAAAGCCAACACTTGACACTTCTAGTATATACTTCATTCCAACTCCAGACTTAGTCATCTAGTTTCCCCTCTATATATAAACTTAGTAGTTTACTGCCTGTAGACCTCAGTTTGAATATCAGCATAGACAACATAGACAATATAAATAACCAACTCCTGATTCTCTTCCTATAACCTCTACTAAGGGCTTGATGTCCTCTCTTCTCCCTTCAACTTGATGTCCTCATCTCTGACCTCCAACTCTCTGACCTTCAACTCCTTGACCTCCAGCCCTCTGACCTCTAGCCCTCTGATCTCTGACCTCCAACCTCTATTCAAAATCCCAGGGCAAGATTCCTTTCAAGGGTATACCACACACAGTGAAGCCAATGTCCTGTTTACCTCAACTCTGGAGTTCCAGAGTTACACAGGAGTCCATCCATTCAATCTTAACAACAAGCTTATCTAACAAGTTTGAGTTTTTCTAGCCATAACTATTTTGCTAGATTGAGATTTAGATCATTAGCATATTATTGAGTGAAGCACAATCCCAGGCTAAATTCTGGTGAATGTAGAAGTAAGGTAGATAATCTAAGCAATGGATCTGAGATATCAGATAACTATGTAAATCTTTGTCAAAGATAAAGAGATGGATCATACTTTCTTGGCAACCAGTTTATAAATGAAATGATAAGAAAGATGATCAAAGAAGAAAATGGAATGAAAGGCAGCTAAAGAGTTTGAATTTATGGTAAATAACATGGAAGACAAAATGTGCATAGCATTGAAAAAAGGGAAAAGGTTTGTAAATGGAATCCAAGGCTGGATTGAAGTTTAAAACTGAATAAAACAAGGTATCTGGTGAAGGGAATACATTAAAGAATGACATTGGGAATACAAAAAGTGGTTTAGAATCTCTCCAATCTTTTGACAAATTCTCAATATCTAAAAATCCATTTCCACAATGCTTTGGTGATTGAAGCACTAAATACCTTGCTGGCAATGTGGACAACCTTTGGTCCATGTTGAGTTAATAGCTTGTATTCTTTCTGGGATTGGGATCTCTAAGAATAGTTATGGTATGATAAATTCATCTTTATTTTAAAGAATGTAATTCCCTAATTCTCATGTGACTTATCTAGGATCATACCAGAGAGCTCATTGACCTAGACAGTATTAGTGACAGGGGATACTCACTTCATGGATGTAGAGTTATATTTTTATGCAAGTCCAGGCTAACCACAATCAGATCTTTAATTGAGATTGCCACATTGGTTTCCATGTACTTGTTTGAGGATGTGTTTTTAGAGTGGTTTCATCCCTCAAGGGGAATGTATATCTATATTGTGCCATAGAAATGATGAACAAAGAAGAGTTAATATCTAAAGGTTTAAACTGAGAGCTCTAGAAATGATTTGGTCTGTTTGTGTATGATGCAGATTCTATGGTTTGGGGCAATCTGGATCAGTTACCAATTGGTGGAGTTAGAGGATGGACTGAATCACTTTTTAGTCTAGATTGCACCCGGATTTCCAGCAATTCAATTTCCTCTAAGACAAATGCTGCTATTGAATTAGATCTTGAAAATTTAGCAGATATAATGGTGCTATCAAACCAGACTCATTTTCCTTTGGATACTGGACCTTTGTTAGCCTGATATGATACCCATGTATTTGCTAAGTATGGCTGAAAATCTAGGTTAGCAAGATTGCTAAAGACAAAAAGGATTGATATCCAGGACCACATTATCTTCTCTGGATAGGCAAGTGACAAGATACCTGTAGTTAGATGAGGAGGGATATCATGGGTATAACATAAAGAAGCATAAGTCTAGTCCTGGACTATGTTTTCTTGGCCTCAATACAATCAATGCATTCCATAATACATCAGCTACCTAGAAAACAAGGAATCCAGCTACCATCTAGAAGGTCTAATCAATCATCCATTCCCTTGATGACTTCCCCAGAGGCAAGATATTCCTAACACTTCACACAGAATTGAGTGAAGTGCCCAACTTTTATGCATAATTTGAGACCCTGTCTTGAACCCCAAGAGTATATACCTTTCAGTCCCAAGGCTTCAATGTCTCTATGATATGGCTCTAGGTGAACATGTACAATCATCTGCAAGATATCTGAATTGGTTGCAAATTCCACAATGTCAACAGTGATAGAATCATGCTGAGTGTTCCCACATAGAACAGAAGTCACACTGAATAGTAAGACATTGAGATCTATAATGTCCTAGTACATAGTTATAACAAGCTGCACATCTGTACTGAGAATAGTGAATACATAGATGACATTTACTTTGGCTTTGAAAGCATATGGTAGTAGAGATGATAATAGGGATGATTTATTGGGAATACAAGGAGAGGACTTGGTTTGAGAAGGTGAGAATAAGGGAATGATCTCCCAGGTCATTGTGAATGCCATTTGGGAAGTGAATGAGGAGGTAATCATGAGAGAAGTGGATGTTGATAATGGGATCTTTATGGACAAGAGTACAGGGTGAGATAGGTAAAATAACTGAGAGAGACAAAGAATGGGTGTGTTCAATTATTTGCTGGAGTTCATGAAGAGTTTGGAATAGTAGTCTGAAATATAGAAGTAAAAGATTTAGCTCCATGGTATAAATATAATGAGCAAATTCTTGATCATTAAAAATATCTAATAATTTAGTCATGGTAGGAATAAATAGAAGAGAAAACAATCATGAGGCTGATTACTAGGACAAATGGCAGTCAAAGTAACTATGGTCAGCCAAGATTAAAGGTAACAAGAGATCAAATTAGAACAAAGATGTCTTCTTTGCATTCCATGGCATGCTTGACAATATGAAGTAGATCTAGGAAGAGAAGAACATAAGCATACAAAAGGTGATAGTGTTTAGTAGATAAAGCAGAGGGATCAATAGAACAGGTAGTGGCACAAAATATATGAGAAGTGAGAGAATAATTTACCCTAGTTAACATGGGAGATGATGGTTGGGTGAAGAGGTTAGATAAATGGGCAGGACATTTTCCTCAATGCAGGCAGCAGATTTGCAATGGAAAGAGATGGGGAATAATACTGGTAATGGAAGTGATGGGAGTTTTTGAGCTTGAAGACATAGAGCTAAGTGAAAAAGGGTGATGATGATAAAAATGGCAATGGAATAGATAGTGGCTGTGATCAAGAGAGGGAGCATGACAACTGGTAGATCTAGAGATAGTAGGCTTGTTTATAAGCAAATAAAATCCACTTAGCATGGGCTAAATTAGTCTCTAGTTTTCATATATTCTTGGGAGAGGGGTAACCTTTTAGCTCAATTAGGTACTGCCATTGCATGGTAGTACCACAACATTAAGCAATAAAAAAAGATATAATAAAAACAAGAGACTTAATTATAATAGTAATTAAGAATTAGATGTGCAGGAACTTTTTTAAACTCAGACAAACTATTTATATATATATCTTTGTTTGTAGTGACAAACAAAGGTAAATATTCAATGATTTGTTTGAGATCCCAGTTATTAGTTTAAAAACTCAACAACTCTTTTCATGGTATTGCCATTTTAAATTGACCATATTTTCATTGCTTGTGATCCAAATTACATGACTCAGGGGACAATATTGTAGCCATAAGTATATACTATTTATAACTTCACCAAGCTAAGTAAAATTCCTATGCTATTTGGTGGTGTGCTTTGTGCATCACACTCAGGGCTATGTAATATGGAAAGAGTTTCTAAGATTACTATAGATAAAATTTAATATGTCAGTAGCATAACCTGGATAAACAACTAGTTAGGTAATATTATTAGAGTGAGTGCTGGGTACAATGTAGATCCAGGGCTGCCTGGAAGGCCATGATATGCAAAGTTGGTGATATTGCAGTTTCATGGTACTTGATAGGGCATGCAAACACCAATAGTTTCCTTTTTGGGGATACCCCTCATGTACCCCAAAAAAAGTCAAATTCTGTGGCATTACCTTTCTGCTATAACTACCAACAATTGTTATGCCGACTGGTGTTGCTGTCACTGGCCAACAGCTGCTATCCGGTAAGATTTAATGGACACTTGCTCAACTGTACCTCACACTGCGTTGTCAA
>JBBPKC010000608.1:0-13556 GCA_038089055.1 Tylopilus aff. balloui
GGGCACGATTCCGGTGCAAGGGCGCACCACATAAGGTGAAGCCAACGCCCCGTTCGCCCCAACTCCGGAGTTCCGGAGTTGTACAGGAGTCCGTCCGTTCAGTCTTAACATAGACCCAGAATATCCAGAGTTGGACTCTGGAGTTCTGGGATATGACAGAGCAGAGGTAAAAGTGTTCTTAAGGCACTGGAAAGTGAAGTGACAGGCATCATCAAAATTCCATGGAGTACCCTTTTGAGTAAGGCAGGTAAGCAGAACGACAAGCCTAGAGTAGTCAATGATGAATCTCCAGTAGAAATTAGTAAATCCAAGAAAAGACTGTATATCTTGGATCTTCTGTGGTTCAGGCCAATCAATGATGGCCTTTACCTTTTCTGGAGACATGGAAAGTCTGGTTGGAGAAAATTGATATCTGAGATATTTGGTAAAGTTAGTATGGAATTTGCATTTCTCAGGTTTGGCATAAAGTCCATGTTTTTGGAAATGCCAGAGTACTTCCTGGACATGCTCTTCATGCTTTGCATGGTCTTCAGAGAAAATGAGGATATCGTTCAAATAGACAACGATGAAGATGTCAAGAAGATCTATGAAGATGGAGTTGACGAACTGCTAGAAAGCCGCAGGAGCATTGGTGAGTGTTAAGACTGGACTGACTAAGTCCTGTGCAACTCTAGAACTCTGGAGTTGAGGCGAACAGGACGTTGGCTTCACCTTATGTGGTACACCCTTGCAACAGAATTGTGCCCTGGGATTTCGGGCAGAGGGTTGGAGATTAGAGATCCAGGGTCTGGAGGTCTGAGGTCTGGAGGTCTGAGGTCTGGAGGTCTGAGGTCTGGAGGTCTGAGGGTCAGAGATCTGAGGGTTGGAGGTCTGAGGGTCAGAGGGAGGAAAGAGGGCATCAAGCCCTTAATGAAGGTCATAGAAGAATGAGAGGAAAATAGACTTGATCGTCTATGTTGATAGTCTATGTTAATATTCGAACTGAGGTCTACAGGCAGTAGACTACAGAGCTTATATATGGAGGGAAAACCAGATGACTAAGTCTAGAGTTGGAATGAAGTATATACCAGAAGTGTCAAGTGTTGGCTTTACTGAGTTGAAGTCTCAGGATTATGCTCTGAGTGAGCAATGACATCGGAGTAGTTCTAATACTAAAGGATGAAGCGTAAGGGAGTATGAGTAGTCTAGAAAAACAGGAACAGAGGCAAATGGAAGATGGAAGTCAGAGGAATTTACTAATGTAAGTCCAAAAGAAATGAATGGAGCAGAAGACAGGAAATAGTCCAGAGTTATACCAGTGTTTGTCCAGAAGATCTGGAGTTGGCTTTTGAAGCCTGGGATATGACAGTGAGACAAAATGGCATGACAAGCCATTCAAATGATCCATAGCATGTCTAAAAGGATGTCTTCCACTCATCTCCAGCGGTAATGTGGACAAGGTGATATGGCATGCCAGAAATCAAGTTTGGTGTAAATCTGAGCATGGCTTGGAGCATCTAGGAGGTTGGAGATGTGGGGGAGTAGATAGCAGTCCTTTTTTATGATCTTGTTAAGTCCATGGAAGTCTATACAAAGGCAAAGTGAACTGTCCTTCTTACAGACAAAGAGTACCAGAGTGGCATGAGTGGAGTTAAATGGGTGAATGAATCCCATGGAGAGGTGTTCATCAAGAAACACTTGGAGAGACTCGAGTTCAGATGTGAACAGGGAATAGGTAGTACCTATTGGCAGAGATGCTCCTTTTTTCAATTCGATCTTCAGGTCAAATTTGTGGTACAGGATAAGCTTGGATGTCTTGCCCTTGCTAAATACATTTGTGAAATCATGATACTCTGGAGGGACTCTGGAGAGATCAACTGGATCAGAGTTGATGGAAATAGAGTGAAGATTGCTCTTCTGAGAGTAAAGTGACGAAGCAAACTGCACGGAGCCCTCAAAACAACAGGCAAGTGTGAAGGCAGGTGCACTAATGAGTGCAATAGATAGTGCCTTGCAATCATAGAT
Source organism: Tylopilus aff. balloui (assembly GCA_038089055.1). NCBI lineage: Eukaryota > Fungi > Basidiomycota > Agaricomycetes > Boletales > Boletaceae > Tylopilus > Tylopilus aff. balloui. Next base: position 2,005 of record JBBPKC010000608.1, read on the forward strand.
ATGCAGTAAATTGGGGTTGAAGTTAGCCAGAGGAATGAGTTCTGAGGGCTGTGAAGTTGAGCTTGGGTTTGCTAGCATGGGGTACTTGGATGCTTGGAACGAGATATTGCTTGTAACTGTTAAGAGTGAACAGACAGACTCCTGCACAACTCCGGAACTCTGGAGTTGAGGTGAGTGGGGTGTTGGCTTCGCCTTATATGGTGTGCCCTTGCAATGGAATCAAGCCCCAGGATTTTGGGTAAAAGGGTCGGAGGTTGAAGGTCGGAGGTTGGAGGGCTGGAGGTCAGAGGGCCAGAGGTCAGGGGGCTGGAGGTCAGAAGGTCAGAGGTCAGAGGGTTGGAGGTCAAAGGGTTGGAGGTCAGAGGATTGAAGATCAAAGAGAGGACATCAAGCCCTCAGAAGGGATTATAGGGAGAGGATCAGGAGTTAGTCGTCAATGTTGATAGTCTATGTCAATATTCGAACTGAGGTCTACAAGCAGTAAACTACAGAGCTTTATATACAGGGGGAGAGCTAGATGACTAACTTTGGAATCAGAGTAAAGTAAGTACTGGAAGTGTCAAGTATTGGCTTTACTGAGTTGGTGCCTCAGGATCATGCTCCGAGTAAGCAATGACATTGGAGTAGTTCTAATACTGAAGGATGAAGTATATGTAGTTCGGAAGAACAGTAACAGAGGTAAATGAGAAATGGAAGTCATAGGAATTTACTAATGTCAGTCTAGGCAAAGTGAACAAGAGAGGAAAGCAGAAAAGAGTCTGGAGTTATGCTGGAGTATGTCTAGAGTGTTTGGAATTGGGCTTTGAGGCCTGGATATGATAGTATCTCCCTCTTAGGCCTGAATCCTTGAAGGCCCTTGAGGTTCACGTGGTACTGTTGAATGACGGAGTTGAAGAAAATGGAGCAGAGGTGGTGGATGAAGATGTGAAGGAGGAAGACAAGGAAGATGACATTGGAACGGCAGAGGTGACGGAGTTGGTGTTGGATGATGGTGGAGATAGAGGCATTGGCGATGGAGGAGAGGGAAGCCGGAAAGGTGGAGTTGGCACAGATGATGGCAAAGGATGGAGAAGGGGAAGAGAACAAAGAGAACAAGGACAAGGAAGTGTAATAGATACTTTTGCGAATGTTAACAAATTTGACAGGTCAAGCAGAGTGAGGTCCGGGCTTCTCTAGGTACCAGAGATGAAAGTCCGCAACCAGCTCCAAAATGTGACCTAGTTCAGTTGCAAGTAATCATGAAGTTTCTTCATTTGTCCCTTCATATCTAGATTACCACACTAAATATAGGAGTTTGCAGTTCCATTGCCTATGATCTATCTTTAAGTCAAGGATTTCTGATATCTCATATTCCGGTTTGCCATCAATCTCAACTGGAGGTGGAGGTGTCTGCATGCGATTCAGAATGGTATTAGGGGTTGCGAGTTCTAGCTGAGAAACATGGAAGACTGGATGTATGGACTTCATGTTCTCTGGAAGCTAGAGAGAATATGAAACTGCGCCAGCTTGAGCTATGATTTTATAAGAATCTAGATTTTTCTCAAAGAGCTTCTTAGAGGGGCACATGGAGTGGAAGTATTTTGCCTTAATGAAAACCTGACTGCCAACTCTAAAGTCTGGTGCCAGAGTTCACTTGGTGTCTGCAGGTCCTTGATATTGTTGCTAAGCTAGGGCTATTTCATCACAGAGGAGGCTGTGGAGGGAGTTGAGGTTGATGGAATATTCTTGGGCTTGGGCGGAGATGAGGTTGCATTCAGGATGGATGGAGATGTTTGAATGATAACCTTTTATTGGTGAAGAATGGGGAGATACCAGTGGTAGTGTTCGGAGCATTGTTATAGATGAACTCCATGAGGGGTAGGAGCTCAAACCAGTTGTCTTGCTGGTAGTTGCAATAAATCCGAAGGTACTGTTCCAGGGTCTGGTTCATTTGCTCTGTTTGTCCATCACCCTCTGGGTGGTAACCAGAGGTGAAGTGGAGTCGGATATCTAAGGCTTTCTCAAGTGAGCAGAAGAAGTAAGAGACAAACTCCAAGCCTCGATCAGAGGTGATGTGTGAGGAAACTCTGTGCTTGGAGAATACATGGAGCAGGAATAGTTTTGCTAACTCCGGAGATGTCACCTTGTTGTTGGTCAGAATGAAGATGCACTGTTTGGACAATCTGTTCACAACTACAAGAATGGTGGGATGAAGGGAGTTATTCAATGAAGTCCATGGAGATTGAATTCCATGGCTTCTCTGGAATGGGGAGTTGTTTCAGGAGCCCATAGGGCTTATGTCTGGTGACCTTAGCATGGGTGCAGGCTGTACAGGAGGAAACATAGTCTTTGACAAAGGTCCGGATGCCTGGCCAAGTGTATTCATGGCAGATGAGTTCTAAGGTCCAGTTCTGTCTGAAGTGTCTGGAGAGTGGATAGTTATGTTTGTATTAGAGGACTCGGAGACAGAGGTCATCTGTGTCTGGGACATAGATATGATTATCTAGATGGAGGTAGCCTTTGGAGTCTACAGTCCAGCAGGAGTTGGAGGATTTAGAGTTGGACATGTGGGCAAATGCTAAAGGATCAAAGGGGAGCGCAAACAGGATGTTTCTGTGAAGGGACTCAATATCGAACAGTGTACTGGCCTGGAGAACTGGTGTTGCTAAAATCGTTGCCCTGAGAGACAACACGAGCTATTCTTGGGTAAATATGGGACGGAAGTTCTGGGGGTTTACGAGCATATAGTTCCTATCCCCCTCTTTTGGATAGATATCCCAGCATCTAGTGAGGGAGTCAGGTTTTGCACCTAGGTGTCCAGGGCAGAAACGGATAACCATGTTGAACAGTGAGAGGAACTCCAACCACCAGGCTTGACACTAGGTCAGGAGTTTGGTGGTTGTGAAGTATTCCAAGTTCTTGTGGTCCATGACTACATCAATCGGAGTTCCAGAGCCTTCAAGGTAGTTCTGCCAAGTTTGGAAGGACTCATGGATGGTAGGCAATTCCTTGTCATGGGTATTATAGTTGAGTTCGGGAGTGGAGAGGATATGGGAGTAGAAAGCTATAGGGTGGATTTCATCATCCGGACATTAGATGGAAAGAATGCTGGAGATGGCATAGTTAGAGGTATCTATCTCGATAATCAAAGGGGAGTTGGGGATCCAATGGGATAGAATAGAGGCAGAGGTGAAAGTATCCTTAAGGTGCTGGAAAGTGGAGCGATAGGCATTGTTGAAATTCCATAGAGTACCCTTTCGGGTGAGGCGGGTAAGCAGAATGACAAGTCCAGAGTAGTCAGCAATGAATCTCTGGTAGAAATTAGCAAATTCAAGGAAAGACTGTATATCTCAGACCTTCCAGGGTTCGGGCCAATCAACGATGGTCTTTACCTTTTCTGGAGACATGGAAAGTCTGGTCGGAGAAAGTTAATATCCGAGATACTCAATAGAGTCAGTGTGGAATTCGCATTTTTCAGGTTTGGCATAAAGTCCATGTTTTTGAAGATGCCAGAGTACTTCCTGGACATACTTTTCATGTTTCGCGTGGTCTTTGGAGAAGATGAGAATATCGTCCAGATAGATGATGACAGAGATGTTGAGGAGATCTGCAAAAATGGAGTTGACAAACCGCTGGAAAGCTGCAGGGGCATTGGTAAGACCAAATGGCATGACAAGCCATTCAAATGATTCGTAGCACGTCCAAAAGGATGTCTTCCACTCATCTCTAGCGGCAATGCGGACTAGGTGGTATGCATGCCGGAGATCAAGCTTGGTGTAAATCCAAGCATGGCTTGGAGTATCTAGGAGGTTGGAGATGCAGGGGAGTGGATAGCAGTTCTTTTTCGTGATCTTGTTAAGTTCATAGAAATCTACACAAAGGCAGAGTGAACTGTCCTTCTTGTGGACGAAGAATACTGGAGTGGCATGAGTGGAGTTGGATGGGCGGATGAATCCCATGGAGAGGTATTTGTCAAGAAACACTTGGAGGGACTTGAGTTCAGATGTGGACAGAGAATAGGTAGTTCCTATTGGCGAAGATGCTCCTTCTTTCAATTCGATCTTTAGGTTGAATTCGTGGTGTGGGGTGAGCTTGGATGCCTTGCCCTTGCTGAATACATCTGCGAAATCATGATACTCTAGAGAAACTCAGGAGAGATCGATTAGTTTGGAGTTGGTGAAAACGGAGTGGAGATTGCTCTCCTATGGGTGGAGTGACAGAGCAAACTGCACTGAGCCCTCAAGATAACAGGCAAGTGCAAAGGCAGGAGCACTAATGAGCGCAATAGATGGTGCCTTGTGGTCATAGGTACATGGTGAATCAGGGTTGAAATCAGCTGGAGTAATGAGTTCTGAAGGCTACAAAGTTGAGCTTAGGTTTGCAAGCATGGGATGCTTGGATGCTTGGAACAAGATACTGCTTGTAACCCAATTAATTAATGGATTGTAGTGGGCAAGCCAGTTGTGTCCTAGAACAATAGAACAAGAACCATCTAGCAGAGTGATATAAAATGTCATTGGAGTAATATCACTGGTCAAAAAATGGACAGAGAGATCAATGGCTTGAGTCACAGAGGAATTCGAGGTGCCATCGAACAAACAGAGGGATAGCGGAGGGACAGAGTAGGCTGAAAGTCTGTTCTTCTTCACAAATGTTGATTCTATGAAGGAATTGGAGGAGCTGGAATCTATTAATGTGGGGAAAGGAGGGATGTTCTAGAAAACTAGGGAGACAGAGGGTAGGAGTGATTTCGGAGTCGAGAGAGTGGACACATTGAGTTGAATCTCCTTGGATGTATGGGAAGAGACAACACAACCTCCAGTCTGTGCAGAGTCATGGAGGTCACAGACTATTTTTTTGCCTTGGCAAAGACCTCTAGTTTGGTTTCCAGAGTTTCAATCATGGTGGTGCGGTCTTTGGTTGAGTGGGAGGAAGACTTTGGGCATTCCTTAGCCTTGTGTGCTGCTTGGCCACAAAACATGCAGAGGTCGCCATCAAAGTGGTACTTGCATTTAGCTGCAGTGAGCTTATCATTTTCCCTGAGCTTGGACGACAAGTCCAGTTTAGGAGAAGCAGAGGCTCCAGAGTTGTTGAAAGTACTGGTAGACTTCCCTTGGGAATCCTTGAAGGTGCCAGAGGAGCTAGTAGATAAGGTGTGGGTTTTGTCGGATGTCTTGGATGTATTGAAAGAAGACTTTGCCTGGCAGTTAACCTTGGACTTGCACTCCCAATAGCATGCATCAATGGCATGGGTGAGTTGGCAGAGTTCGGAGAGCATGGGGGGTTTGCCAACTTGCAAGATTTCGTCTTTGATGCAGTCCAGAAGGCCGTTGTAGAAATGGTGCCAGAGGGTGCCTTCTCCATAGCCCTGGACTTGCAAAGCTATCCTGTTAAATTCCACCACATATCTATTAGTCCTTTGACCATCCTTCATCATCAAGTGGTCTAGTTGGTGCTCCACATCTCTGACAGGGTCGTGTGATCCGAAGTTGGTCTGCAACTCCAGGACAAACTCCTTGAAATCATCCATCCAAAAGGGACGGAGTGTGGGGTTTTCCATCTAGAGAAGGTCCAGTTTGAACCATTCCAGCACTATTCCCTTTAGATATGATTGGGGGAATGTGACCTTGGCACGGTCGGAGGCGAAGGCTTTTGGACAGTTTTGGAAGTTTAATTCGCATTGGACTAGAAAGACCCAGAGTTTGCAGGGATCTATTCCATCAAACTGGTCCAGTTCCTGGACTTTTGTCCATTGCAAGGGTTCAGAGGATTTCTTTCTTGAAGAGCAGGCAAGGACCTGGATAGTACTTGCTAGGTTAGCGAGCGTGTCTTGCAGGATGTGTTCTTCTTTGTCAGATGAATTGGAGTCAAGGTCATCTGCTAGGAGATCGGAGTCACTAGGGGAATCATCTTCGGGTCCATCCAGATCTACCAGATTGACATGGATACTAGGAGTGTGAAAACTAGAGGGGTTGACAGAAGTCGCCAATGTCCATGAGCTCTTCAATGTGTGCTCTGGGTGAAGGGTATTGCAGAGGCTGGTGTGCTTGAGACATGGACGGAATATGCTGACAAGCGGAGAAGCTAAGAAACTGTTTGACGAGGTCAGGGGCATGACGGTTGCTGCTTAAGGCATGGAGAGGGTTCTCAATAGCCCTTACATGCGACTGTGTCATGTGGATCAACATGGTTGGGAATTCCAATGCAAGTGTGAGTTCGAATATACTGTTAAGAGTGAACAGACGAACTTCTATGCAACTCTGGAACTCCGGAGTTGAGGCGAGCGGGGCATTGGCTTTACCTTATGTGGTGTGCCCTTGCACCAGAATTGTGCCCCAGTATTTCGGACGGAAGGTTAGAGGTCTGAGATCTGAGGGTCAGAGGGAAGAGAGAGGGCATCAAGCCCTCAACGAAGGTCACAGGAGAACAAGGGGAGGATAGACTCGGTTGTCTATGTTGATAGTCTATGTTGATATTCGAACTGAGGTCTACAAGCAATAAACTACAGAGCTTTATATATAGGGGAAGAGCTAGATAACTAACTCTGGAGTCAGAGTAAAGTAAGTACTGGAAGTGTTAAGTGTTGGCTCTACTGAGTTGGAGTCTCAGGATCATGCTCTGAGTGAGCAATGACATTGAAGTAGTTCTAATACTGAAGGATGAAGCATATGTAGTTCAGAAGAATGGGAATGGAGGCAAATGAGAAACAGAAATCATAGGAATTTACTAATGTCAGTCCGGGCAAAGTGAACAAGAGAGGAAAGTGGAAAAGAGTCTGGAGTTACACCAGAGTATGTCCGGAGTTATGCTGGAGTATGTCTGGAGTGTCCAGAATTGGGCTTTGAGGCCCAGATATGACAGTAACCCAATCAATTAATGGATTGTAGCAGGCGAGCCAGTTGTGTCCTAGAACAATAGAACAAGAACCATCTAGTAGAGTAACATAAAATATCATTGGAGTGATATTACTGGTCAAAAAATGGATGAAGAGGTTGATGGCTTGAGTCACAGAGGAATTCAAGGTGCCATTGAATAAACGGAGGGATAGCAGAGGGATGGAGTAGACTAAAAGTCCATTTTTCTTCACAAATGTCAAATCTATAAAGGAATCAGAGAAGCCAGAGTCTATTAACATGGGAAAAGGGAAGAGACTAGGAAGATGGAGGGTAGGAGTGATTTTAGAGTTGAGAGAGCAGACATGTTGAGCTAGATCTCCTTGGGTGCATAGAAAAAGACAATGCAACCTCCAGTCTGTGCAGAGTCACAGAGGTCATGAACTATTTTTTTGCCTTGGCAGAGGTCTCTAGTTTGGTTTCCAGAGTTTCAGTCCTGGCAGTGCAACTGTGGATGCTAGGGATAAGGAAGCTAGGGGATTTAGCAAGATTGCTGATGTTTGAGAGCTCTTTCATGTGTGTGCCAGGCATAGAGGACTGCAAAGGTGGGCACACTTGAGATATGGGAGGAGTGCTCTGACTAGTGAAGAAGCTGTGGAACTGTTTAATGGGGTCAGGACCTTGGCTACTGCCTAAGGTATGTAGAGGGTTGTCAATTGCCCTTGCATGCGACCATGTCATGTGGATTGACATGGTTGGGGATTCTGATGCAAGTGTGAGTTCAAATATACTGTTATGACTGGATTGACTAAGTCCTGCACAACTCCAGAACTCTGGAGTTGAGGTGAACAGGGCATTGGCTTTACCTTATGTGATATGCCCTTGCAACAGAATTGTGCCCTAGGATTTTGGGTGAAGGGTTGGAGGTTGGAGGTCCAGGGTTTGGAGGTCTGAGGGTTGGAGGTCTGAGGGTTGGAGGGAGAAGAGAGGATGTCAAGCCCTCAATAAAGGTCACAAGGGAACAAGAGAAAGATAGACTCGGTTGTCTATGTTGATATTCAAACTGAGGTCTACAGGTAGTAAACTACAGTGTTTTATATACAGGGGGAGAGCTGGATGACTAATTCTGGAGTCAGAGTGAAGTAAGTACTGGAAGTGTCAAGTGTTGGCTCTACTAAGTTAGAGCCTTAGGATCATGCTCTGAGTGAGCAATGACATTGGAGTAGTTCTAATACCGAAGGATGAAGTGTAAGGAAGTATAAGTAGTCTGGAAGAATGGAAATGGAGGCAAATGGAAGACAGAAGTCAGAGGAATTTACTAATGTAAGTCTGGAGGAAATGAACAGAGTGGAAGATAGAAAATAGTCTGGAGTTATACCAGTATTCATCTGGAAAATCTGGAGTTGGCTTTTGAAGCCCAGGATATAACACCTTCTTACAACACCTCCAAGACATCCAACAAAATCTATATCTTGTCTGCTGGCTTCTCTAGCATCTCCAAGAATTCCCAAGAAAAGTTCACCAGCACTTCCAACAACTCTAAAGTCTCCACTTCTCCTAAATCAAACTTGTTGTCCAAGCTTGGGGAGGACAGTAAGCTCACTGTAGCTAAATACAAGTGCCACTTCAATGGCAATCTCTACATGTTCTGTGGTCAAGCAGGACATAAGGCTAAGAAATGCCCAAAGTCTTTCTTCTGCTCAACCAAAGGCTATACTACAATGAATGAAACTTTGGAAACCAAACTAGAGATCTCTGCCAAGGCAAAAAAATAGTCCATGATCTCCATAACTCTGTATAGACTGGAGGTTGCATTGTCTCTTCCTGTGCACCCAAGAAGATCCAACTCAACACATCTGCTCTCTTAGATCTGAAATTACTCCTACTCTCTATTTTCCTTGTCTCTTAGAACATCCCTCCTTTCCCCATGTTAATAGACTCTGGCTTCTCCAATTTCTTTATAGATTCAACATTTGTGAAAAAGAATGGACTTTCAGTTTACTTTATCCCTCTACTTTCCCTTCATTTGTTTGATGGCATCTCAAACTTCTCCATTACTGAAGCCATCAATCTCTCCATCTGTTTTTTGACTAGTGATATTACTTTAACAATATTTTATGTCACTCTGCTAGGTGGTTCTTTTTCTATTGTTCTAGGACACAACTGGCTTACCTGCTACAATCTGTTGATTGATTAAGTTATGAGCAGTATCTTGTTCTGAGCATCTGAGCATCCCATACTAGCAAACCCAAGCTCAACTTCATAGCCCTTGGAACTCATTTCTTCTGCTAACTCCAACCCCAATTCGCCACATACCTATGACCACAAGACACCATCTATAGTACTCATTAGTGCTCCTGCCTTTGCACTTGGCTATCATCTCAATGGCTCAGTGCAGTTCACTCTGTCACTCTACCCTTAGGAGAGTAATCTTTGCTCTATTTCTATTGACTTCGAACTAGTCAATCTCTCCAAAGTTCTCCCAGAGTACCATGATTTTGCAGATGTTTTCAGCAAGGGCAAGGAATCCAAGCTTGCTCTACATTGCAAATTTGACCTAGAGATCAAATTAGAAAAAGGAGCATTCTTGCTAATAGATACTATCTATTTCCTGTCCACATCTGAACTCAAGTCCCTCTAAGTATTAAATACCTCTCCATGGGATTCATTTGCCCATCCACCTCCACTCATGCCACTCTGGTACTCTTTGTTCACAAGAAAGATGGTTTACTTTACCTTTGTGTAGATTTCTGCAAACTTAACAAGATCATGAAAAAGGACCACTATCTGCTTTCCCACATCTCTAATCTCCTAGACACTCCAAGCCATGCTTGAATTTATACCAAGCTCAATCTCTAGCATACATATCATCTAGTCTACATTGCTACTAGAGATGAGTGGAAGACATCCTTCTGAATGTGCTACAAATCATTTGAATGGCTTGTTATTGTTATATCCGGGCCTCAAAGCCCAATTCCAGACACTCCAGACATACTTCAGCATAACTCCAGACTCTTTTCTGCTTTTCTCTCTTGTTCACTTTGCCCAGACTGACATTAGTAAATTCCTATGACTTCCGTTTCTCATTTGCCTCCATTCCCGTTCTTCCGAACTACATATGCTTCATCCTTCAGTATTAGAACTACTTTGATATCATTGCTCACTCAGAGCATGATCCTGAGGCTCCAACTCAGTAGAGCCAACACTTGACACTTCTGGTACTTACTTTACTCTGACTCCAGAGTTAGTTATCTAGCTCTTCCCCCATATATAAAGCTCTGTAGTTTACTACCTGTAGACCTCAGTTCGAATATCGACAAAGACTATCAATGTAGATGACCGAGTCTATCTTCCTCTCATTCTCCTGTGACCTTCGTTAAGGGCTTGATGCTCTCTCTCCTCCCTCCGACCCTCAGACCTCCAACCCTCAGACCTCTGGACCTCAGATCTCTGGACCTCAGACCTCCAGACCTTGGATCTCGGACCTCCGACCCTCTGTTCAAAATACTGGGGCACGATTCCAGTGCAAGGGTGCTCCACATAAGGTAAAGCCAATGCCCCGTTCGCCTCAACTCCGGAGTTCCAGAGTTGCACAGGACTTAGTCAGTTCACTCTTAACAGTTATGCCATTCAGTCTTACCAATTCTCCTACAGCCTTCTAGTAGTTCATCAACTCCATTTTTGCAGATCTCCTCAACATCTTTATTATTATCTATCTGGATGATATTCTCATCTTCTTTGAAAACTGTGCAAAGCACAAAGAGCATGTCTGGGAAGTATTTCAACACCTTCAAAAACATGGACTCTATGCCAAGCCCAAGAAATATGAATTCCACACTGACTCCATCAAGTATCTTGGATATTAACTCTCTCTAAATGGACTTTTCATGTCCCCTAAAAAGGTAAAGGCCATTGTTAATTGGCCCAAGCCACAGAAGGTCCAAGAAATATAGTCTTTTCTCAGATTTGCTAATTTCTACTAGAGATTCATTGCTGACTACTCCAGACTTATCATTCCACTCACCTGTCTTATCTAAAAGGGTACTTTGTGGAATTTTAATAATGTCTGCTGCTCTGCTTTCTAGTGCCTTAAGGATGCTTTCATCTCCACTCCCATCCTATCTTACTGGATCCCTGACTTCCCTTTGATTGTTAAGACAGATGCCTCCAACTATGTCATCACTGGTATCCTCCATTTAATATCCAGATGGTGAAATCTACCCCATAGCTTTTTACTCCCACATTCTTTCTGCTCCCAAACTCAACTATGATACCCATGACAAGGAATTGCTTGCCATTCATAAGTCCTTCTGGACTTGGTGGCATTACCTTGAAGGCTCTAGAATCCTGATTGACATAGTCATGGATTACAAGAACTTGGAATACTTCATAACCACCAAACTTCTAACCCAGTGTCAAGCCTAGTGGTTGGAGTTTTTCTCACAGTTCAATATGGTCATCCACTTCTACCCCAGATGCCTAGGTACAAAACCTGACTCCCTCACTAGATGCTGGGACATCTATCCCAAAATCCCAAAGAGAGAGACAGGGACTATGTGCTTATAAATTCCTAGAATTTCTATCCCATATTTACCCAAGAACAGCTTGTGTCATCCCTCAGGGCAATGATTTTAGCTACTCCAGTCCTCTGGGCTAGCATGTTATTTGACATTGAGTCCTTTCACAGAAACATCCTGTTCACACTCCCCTCCAATCCTTTAGCATCTGTCCACATGTCCA
>JBBPKC010000609.1:0-13472 GCA_038089055.1 Tylopilus aff. balloui
TAGAATAATTGCCACTATTTGTTACTACAAACAAAGATATACATGTAAATAGTATGTCTGAGTTTAAAAAAGTTCCCATACTTTCTAATTCCCAACCACCATCATGGTTAGATCTCTTTCTCTTACTTAATAAAGCACTATTCTTTCTTTGCTTGATGCTGGCAAATCTGGTAAATTTATTTCCAAGCAAACTGGTATCAGCTCTTCTACTATTTCCAAACTTTGCTCCAAAATGCATCCTACCCTTCCCAAAGCTATTGGAGGTCATTCTTCCAAGCTTTTCACTACCAATATTCATTATGCTCAATATTTTATTACTTCTAGCAAGGCTAAAAATGTAGTCCAGGTAACCAAAGCTTTTACCAACATTATCAACCAACCCCTCTCTGCCAACATAGTCCACCACCACTTGAAAAAAGCTGGTATGAAGGCTATGGTCAAGTTCAAATGTCCTCTTCTTTCTATCAAACATTACAAAGCTTATAAAGATTTTGCTTATGCTTATAAAGATTGGACTATAGAGGATTGAAAGAAGGTAATATGGTCTAATGAGACCAAAATCAATCACCTGGGGTCAGATGGATGTAAATGGGCATGGAAAAGAGTGGATAAGGGACTAAGTAATAGATTGATGGATGATACCCTCAAGCATGGAAAAGGTTCTATAATAATGTGGGGTTATATGACCTGGAAGGGTATTGGGTTGCAAACTCTGGAGTATTATAAATTTAATCCATCTAACATTATCTTTTAATAGAACAATAATTCTAAATATATCTGCAAAAAAATCAAGAAATGGCTAAAGGAGCAAGAATTCAAAACTATGGTCTGGCCTGCATAGTCTTCTGACTTAAGCTCTATTGAATATCTTTGGGGTTGGTTGAAAAAAAGGCTTGGAAAGCAGGAACACCTCTCTAATGGAGTTTATGAATTATGGGAAAGAGTTCAGGTAAAGTAAGATAGGATACTAGTTAAGGAATATCAAAAGTTATCATATCCTAGAACTCTAGAGTCTAACTTTGGACATTCCAGGTCTACTCCGACATGACTCCAGATCATTTCATATTTTCTTTGTAGTTAATATACTTGGACCCATACATTACTAGCTTACCATGACTTCATTGATTACTCACCCCTTACATTTCATTTCTCGCTTAGATACCAGTGCTCGCCAAGGAGCATAGCTCTGAGACTGCACTCCAGAATCATTTTCTCTTTGACCCCTTCGGTACATACTTTCTTCCAATTCCAGACTTAGTCATTTGATTCCCCTCCATATATAAACTCCATACTTTGTACCATATCTCCTAAGTTTGAATATCAAGATAACTACCCCTCTAGAACTTGAGGTTCTCCCGATCAAACTTCTTAAGTCATTGCATGACTTAAGCTCTGATATATCTCTGACCTTTGACCTTCTGTCTGTAAATCCGGGACATGGATCCCTTGCAAGGACGCACCACATAAGGTGAAGCCGAAGTCCCATCCCTCTGACCAAACTTCAGAGTTCCACATTTATATCTGAAGTTCTTTCTGCCCATCCAGCCAAAAGTTTAATAGTATATTTGAACTCCCTCTTGCATCGGATCCAGCTATGACCACTAATGTTACCTGTGTCACCAGATTACACACCAGAGTGATCACCAACCTCCCCACTTCAACCTGCTCAATGCCTTTAGCAGTAGCTGCCAAGGCCCAGACCTTGTCAAACAATTCCATAGCTTCTTCACTCAACACAACATCTCTTCCACGTTGCAGGCATGTGCCCCTCCACAATCCCCTACTCCCAGAATGCACATTGAGGAGTTGGACAATGAAGATAAACCCTCTAGCTTCCATACTCCCAGTAACCGATGCAACCCAAGAGGCCTAGACAAGTCTAGAGATGATCCCTCTGACAACTCTGACTTCCCAGGGGACAACCTCAACCCCAAATCTGACAACAACAAAGAACACATCCCATGAGACATGCTTGCCAACCTGGCAAGTGCCATCCAGGTCCTTGCCCATTCTTCCAAGAAAAAATCCTTCAAATCTTCACAGTGAACCAAAGTCCAAGAACTGGACCAGTTTGATGGGACAGACTCCCATAAACTCTGGGTCTTTCTAGTCCAATGCGAACTAAATTTCCAAGATCGCCCAAAAGTCTTTGCCTTCAACTGCGCTAAGGTCACTTTTGCCCAGTCATATCTCAAAGGTATAGCCCTGGAATGGTTTGAACTAGACCTTCTCCAGATAGAAGATCTGGCACTCTACCCCATCTAGATGGACAACTATAAGGAGTTTGTCCTAGAGCTCCAGACCAATTTCGGACTGCATGATCCCATTGGAGATGCAGAGCACCAGTTGGACCACTTAATAATGAAAGATGGCCAAAGGATCAACAAATACATCATAGAGTTTAATAGAATCACATCCCAAGTCTGGGAATATGGAGAAGGTACCCTCTGGCACCATTTCTATAATGGCCTCTCAAATTGCATCAAAGGTGAGATATCGCATGTAGACAAACCTCCCACTCTCTCTAAACTCCACCAACTCACTCATGCCATTGACGCTCATTATTGGGAGCACAAATCAGAGGTTAGCTGACAGGCAAAGCCTTCTAGCAACCCTCCCAAGATGTCTGATAACTCCTCCATCTCATTCTCTGGCTCCTCTAAGGAGTCCCAAAGGAAGTCTGCTAGTGCTTCCAACAACTCTAGAGTGTTTGCTCCTCCCAAGCCGGACTTGTCATCCAAGCTTGAAAAGGATGGAAAGCTCACAGTGGCTAAGCGCAAGTGCCATTTTTGACAATAACCTCTGTATATTCTGTGGTCTAGTAGGGCATAAGGCCAATGAATGCACAAAGTCTATGTCTCGTGCAGCCAAAGGCTGTATCACCAACACCAAAACTCTAGAAACCAAACTGGAGGCCTCTGCTGAGGCAAAAAAATAGTCTGTGACCTCCATGACTCTGCACAGACTGGAGGTTGCATTGATTCTTCCTGTGCATCAAAGGAGCTCTAACTCAACACATCCACTCTCTTAGATCTGAAATCACTTATGCCCCTCGTTTCCCTAGCCACATGTGAAATTCCCCCCTTTCCTGCATTGATAGACTCTGGTTTCTCCAATTGTTTTATAGATATGAATTTTGTCAATATAAATGGACTTTCAACCTATCCCATCCCTCCACTTTCTCTCTATTTGTTTGACAGAATCTCGAATTCCACTATCACTCAAGCCATTGACCTCTTCATCTGCTTCCTGACCAGTGACATTACTCCAACGACATTCTACATCACCTCACTGGATGGTTCTTGTTTACTTGTTCTAGAACACAACTGGCTTACCTGCTACAATCCATTGATTGACTGGGTTTTGAGTAGTATATCATTCCGAGCACCTGAGTACCCCTTGCCAGCACCCCCAAGTTCATCTCCACAGCCTCTGGAATTCACTCCTCCAGCTAACTTTGTCCCTATCGATTCATTGCGTCTCTCCGATTGCAAGACACCGCTCATCACACTTATCAGTGCTTCTGCCTTCGCACTTGCCTGCTGCCTTAAGGGCTCTGTACAGTTCATGCTGATGCTTCACCCTCAGGAAAGCAACCTCCATTTTGTCTCCACCATCTCCAACCCAGTCAATCTCTCTGGAGTCCCTCCAGAGTATCAGGACTTTGTGGATGTGTTCAGCAAGAGCAAAGCATTCAAACTTGCCCCACATTGTGAATTTGATCTAAAGATCAATTTGAAAGAAGGAGCATCCTCTCTAATAGGCACCACATATTCTCTTTTTCCATTCAAACTCAAGTTCCTCCAAGTGTTCCTCAATGAACATCTCTCCATGGGCTTCATCTGCCCTTCCTCCTTCGCTCACACTGCCCTGGTACTCTTTGTCCACAAGAAGGATGGTTCACTCTATCTCTGTGTAGACTTCCATGGACTCAACAAGATCACAAAGAAAGACTGCTACCTGCTCTCCTGTATCTTCGACCTCCTAGACACTTCAAGCCATGCCAAGATCTATACAAAGCTTGATCTCTAGCATGCGTACCACCTGGTCTGCATTGCTGCCAGAGATAAGTGGAAAATATCTTTCCGAACACACTATGGATCATATGAATGACTAGTAATGCCATTTGGTCTTACCAATGCCTCTGTGGCTTTCCAGCAGTTTGTAAATTCCATCTTCACAGATCTTCTTGATGTCTCTGTTATTGTCTATCTGGATGACATCCTCATCTTCTCTGAAGACTGCACGAGACACAAAGAGCATGTCCAGGAAGTACTCCAGTGTCTCCGAAAACATGGACTTTATGCCAAGCTCGAGAAGTGCAAATTCCATACCAACTCCACTGAGTATCTCAAATACCAGCTTTCTCTGACCAGACTTTCCATATCCCCTGAAAAGGTAAAGGCTATTGTTGATTGACCTGAACCTCGGAAAGTCTGGGACATCCAGTCCTTTCTAGGATTCACAAACTTCTACTGGCAATTCATCATCGATTACTCTAGACTTGTTGTTCTGCTCATTTACCTGACCCACAAAGGTACTCCATGGAATTTCAACAACACCTGTCGCTCCGCTTTCCAGTGCCTTAAAGATACTTTTATCTCTGCTCCCATCCTCAGCCATTGGATCCCTGACATCCCCCTAATTATTGAGACAAATGCATCTGACTATGCCATCACCAGTATCCTTTCCATCCAATGTCCAAATAGTAAAGTCTGCCCCATTGCTTTTTACTCCCACACCCTCTCTGCTCTGGAACTCAACTATGATATCCACAATAAGGAATTGCTAGCCATCCACAAGTCCTTCCAGACTTGGTGACACTACCTCAAGGGCTCCAGAACTCTGATAGACATAGTTACAGATCACAAGAACCTAGAATATTTCACAACCACCAAACTCCTGACCCAGCATCAAGCCCAGTGGTTAGAGTTCCTCTCACAGTTCAACATGGTCATCTGCTTCCGTCCCAAATGCCTGGGTACAAAACCCAATTCCCTTACTAGATGCTGGTACATCTACCCCAAAGAGAGAGATAGGGACTATGTGCAAGTAAATCTACATAACCTCCAACCAATCTTTACCCAAGAACAACTTGCGTCGTCCCTCAGGGCAATGATTTTAGCAACTCTGATCCTCCAGGCTAGTACATTGTTTGACATCGAATCCCTACACAATGACATCCTGTCTGCTCTCTCCTCCAACTCTATCGCCTCTATCCATATGTCCATCTCTGAACCCCCTAACTCTCACTGGACTGTTAACTCCAAAGGCTTTTTATGTTACAGTTCTTTTCCTTCATCGTCACCTTTTCCTTATATTGGCAGAACACCCCAGCGTATTCCCCATGTCTTCTTACAAGGTAGAAGGTGTCCTTCTACTACTTACTTCTTCATTCTTCGCCGTTTCCATGTTTCCTCCTACCCCTCTTGCTCCCAAAGCGTGACTCGTTCCTCTAACACTCCATTATGTTCTATCCGCTTCCGAGAAGCTCTCTCGCATTCTATCAGTTTCTTTCGCATTCTATGATGTTCCATTTGCTTAGTCACGGTCTCGTCGTCTCGCTATTTAAGACCTTTGCAACCCCATGTAAACCTCACGTTTAGTCTACGCAATCCTACGTGGTCTCTCATCACTCACTAGTGTGGACCGTTCGTTCTCAACCTATCTAAGTCACTCGACCCTCGACCTCTAGGAGATCCTCCATCTACCACCTGCGTAACTAAGAAGGCGCCTCTTCGTGAGTGCCCCACGCAGGAAGTCGCTCCCCATCCTCGAAACCTCACGCGTAACATTTTATGCCTAGACAATCACATCTATGTCCCTGATGTCGACAATCTCTGCCTCCAAGTCCTCCAGTACAAGCACGACCACCTACTCTCTGGTCATTTTGGATAAAACCAGACATTGGAACTTATCCGCCGCAAATACACCTGGCTGGGCATCTGGACCTTTGTCAAGAACTATGTTTCATCCTGTACAGCTTGTGCCCACACCAAGGTCCCTAGACAAAGCCCTATGGGCTCCTGAAGTAGCTCTCTATTCCAGAGAAGCCATGGAACTCAATCTCCATGGACTTCATTAAACAACTCCCCCTATCCTCCAGACATACTACCATCTTAGTCATCATGGACAGATTGTCCAAACAATGCATTTTTATTTCGACCAACAACAAGGTGACATTCCCAGAACTAGCAAAATTATTCCTGCTCCATGTTTTCTCCAAGCATGGGATTCCCTTACATATCACCTCTGATTGAGGCTTGGAGTTCGTCTCCCATTTCTTCCAGTCACTTGGCAAGGTGCTCAACATCCGGCTCCACTTCACCTCTAGTTACTATCCAGAGGGTAATGGATAGATAGAATGGATGAACCAGACACTGGAACAGTACCTCCAGATCTACTGCAACTACTAGCAGGACAACTGGTCTGAACTCCTGCCCCTCACAGAGTTTTTGTACAACAATGCTCCCAATGCTACAACCAATGTCTCACCATTCTTTACCAACAAAGGGTATTATCCCAATATTCTATCCACCCCAAACATGACCTCACCTCCACCCAAGCCTGAGAATACTCTGTTGACCTCGATTCCCTCCACCACCTCCTCTGAGAAGAGATAGCCCTTGCTCAGCAGTGTTATCAAGGACCTGCAGATGCTAAATGAACTCCAGTGCTGGACTTCAAAGTTGGTGACCAGGTCTTCATCAAAGCAAAGTATTTCCGCTCCACTCAACTCTCTAAGAAACTCTCCAAAAAGAACTTGGGTCCTTACGAAATCATTGCTCAAGCAGGCTCCCTCTCATTCACTCTCTAGCTCCCAGAGAACATGAAGTCCATGCATCCGGTCTTCCATGTCTCTCAGTTAGAGCCCTCCATTCTGAATATCATTCCAAACTGCACACAGTTACCTCTACCTCTGGTCAAGGTTAACAGTGAACTGGAATATAAAATCACAGAGATTCTCAATTCAAAGGTAGATCAAAGAAGACGGAATTGCAAACTCCTATATCTTGTCCAGTGGTCCAGATATGAAGGGACTGACAAGGAAACTTCATGGTTGCTAGCAACAGAATTAGGTTATGCTTCAGAACTTGTATCAGACTTCCATCTCCGATACCCAGAAAGGCCTGGACCTCATCCCACTTGATTCCTTTGTCCTCATCCTCATGCTCCACCATCATTGCTTTTGCTCCCTCCTGCTTCCAACCTCCACCTCTCCAGTTTCCTCATCTGACTCTAACTCTGACTCCTCCAACCTGTACTCATTTTCATCATTTGGGTAAACCTCCATCATCTTGTTATCCATGCTCTGTTTTTCTTTTTATTTTCAGTCCTGCAAATCAATGGTATCACATGACCCTCAATGGCCTTCAAGGGTTCAGGCCTAAGAGGGGGATACTGTCATATCCCAGAACTCCAAAGTCCAACTCCAGACATTCTAAATCTACTTCAATATAACTCCAGACCTATTATAGTTTTCTTTCTTCATCATCACTTGTTTCTCATACTAGTAGAATACCCTGGCATGTTTCCTATGTCTTTCTATCAAGTAGAAGGTGCTCTTCTACTTCTTTCTCCTTTGTCCTTTGCCATTACCATGTTCCCTCCTACTCCCCTCAGTTCCATGGCATGGCCCCTTTGATCATGTTCTGTATTGTTCTATCTTCTTCCATGATGTTCCTTTCCCTTAGTCAGCACTCCGGCCGCTTCTTCTTTGTTCTATCACATTCTATCCGCTTAGTCAAGGCCTCTACCTCTCTCTATTTAAAGCTACCAGCACTCCATGTAAACCTTGTGTTTCGTCTATGCAATTCCACATAGTCCTTCATCACTTCTCTGTCTAGACTGTTCGTCCAAGAAGATCCTAAGTCATTTCACCCTTGACTCAAGGGAATCCCTCGACCACTACTCATGTAAGTAAGACAGTGCCTCCTCGTGAGTGCCCCATGTCAGTAGCAGCTCTCTGTCCTCGACCATGCACATAACAAGACCATTTCGTGTTTCCTTTATAGTTAATATACTTGAACCCATACATTACTAGCTTACCATGACTCCATTGATTACTCATCCCCTTACATTCCATTTCTTACTTAGATACCAGTGCTCGCCAAGGAGCACAGCTCTGAGGCTGCACTCCAAAATCATTTTCTATTATAGTTTTCTTTCTCTATTGTAGTCTTTTTCTTATACTGGCAGAACACCCTGGTGTATTCCCCATGTCCTCTTATTGTGTAGAAGGTAGTCTTCTACTTCTTTCCCCTTCCTCCTTTGCAATCTCTATATTTTCAAGTTATCCTCTCTCTTCCATGACATGCCCACTCTGACTACTCTCATCTTGTTCCATTTTGTTCTATCATGTTCTATTTGCTTAGTCATCATTCTAACCACTTCCATCTTGTTCTATCATGTTCTATTTGCTTAGTCAAGGCTGTTGTCTCTCACTACTTAAGTTGACCCCACCACCCATGTAATCTCATATTTCGTCTACACAATTCCACATAGCCTTTCGTCAATCCTCAACTAGACTATTTATCTAGCAATTCTAAGTCAATTTATCTAGGATGTTAGGCACCTCATCATTCACTTTTAGCATAACTAAGATGGTGTCTCCCAGTAAGTGCCCCACACTAAGAGTAGCTTTTAGTCCCAGACTCTGCACATAACAAAAGATGAAACGTAACC
Organism: Tylopilus aff. balloui; assembly: GCA_038089055.1. Lineage (NCBI taxonomy): Eukaryota > Fungi > Basidiomycota > Agaricomycetes > Boletales > Boletaceae > Tylopilus > Tylopilus aff. balloui. The sequence continues at coordinate 8,686 of JBBPKC010000609.1, forward strand.
ACTCTTTCTCCTATCATGGAGCAGAAGACACCCCACATCCACCATGTTGTTCAATATACCAAGAACTCCCTCCCCTATCACTACTGACAATGAAGCTCCCACTATCACTAGTATCCATCAGTTACCAAGCTTGTGGGTCAACCCCTACGTAGTACAGTCATCTGTATCCCTTTGCCAATGAGTAGTGATTACTCCAGCTGGAACCTCAGCCCCTATCATTCCTCAAACCTCACTGGTCCCCATGGCAACAACCACATCGAAACCCACAGAACTCAAGGCCATGCTTTTTCCCTCCTTTAAGAAGAATGTCATATTCATGAACCAATGATAATTGGCCATGGAAATTCACTTCCAGGTAAACTTTGAGATATATGACACTGATGATAAGAAAGTTGCAGCCTTTTTATGCCACATGGAAGGCCTCCAACCCAGAGCCTTCACAAAAGCCTGGTACCACAAGATACTGGATTCCCAATGCCAACCAGCTGAGCAAACCATTGCTAAGGTCATGGATGACTTCTCCAAAACCTTCTACCCCTATGACTAACAAGCCAACGTATACTCCAAACTAGATCAACTGCATCAGGCCATCAAAGTTCACAAAGACCAGCATAAACCTGACAGATTTCAACCCTTTATCACCAAGTTTAAGAATCTGATGGCCATAGCTAGAGTTACAGATGAGAAGATCCTCATCAACAAGTTTCTACGAGGGCTAGATGATCACCTAGTCACTAACATCCTTTCCATGCCCACCATCCCCACTACCATTGTTGAAATGATCTCCCATGCCAAAGTGTTCCATATACACAAGGCAATACAACTAGGACTTCTTGACCACGAAAAGCCCTATGTAGCTCAAATCACTGAACCATGACATCACATCATGACCTCGATCACCAAGGATCCCAACGCCATGGACATCGATGCAGTAACTCTAAAGAAACTTACCCTAAGGGAATGGGCCAAGTATTTACCCAAAGGACTTTGTTTTAGATGCCAACGAATGGGACATAGTGCCAAAGACTGTAGAGGCATAGCACCACAACCCTAGACCAAGATTCAGACCATCGCCACCCTCATCACCCCGAAATCACCCCTGGCTTCCACTACTGACCTCCAACAATATATATCCTCCCTGGAAGCCAAGGAAAACTCCCAGATGGCTATCCTTGATGTACTAAAGACATGTTTCAATGGGTTCGAAGAGATATCAAAGGAGGGATCCAGAGAACCTCCCCAAGAGGATTTTTAGAGGGGAAAGCTGCCTCAATGTTACCTCTCCATGTAGATACTGTATTGTTAGAACTGAGAAATGCAAGAACGCTCCAATTCCCCATTACTCTCAGACACCAAGACAAAATTGTCAAAACCACTGCCCTTATTGATAGCAAAGCCACAGGAAACTTCATCGACAAGTCCCTCATGTGTCATTTTCACCCCCCATTACACTACCTCCCTCGACCTATCACCACCATCAATGTGAACAGGACCATGAATAGTAAAGGAACAATCAAGTGGCAGACCAAACTTCAATTGGACTTCAAAAACCACACCCTAACCAAAAAACTCTATGTGACCAACCTAGGACAATCCCACATTATCCTTGGCACCCCCTGGCTCACCAAGCACAACCCCCACATCAACTGGACCCAACATACACTTTCCCTCCATGACAACCTATCGATACAACCCATCAAAACTATCTCTAGCCATCTGATCAACTGGTTCCTCCCTGACCTGATAAATGAGAACGATCTTTCATACATACCTCACAAGATAAACAAACTGACTATTTCCACAGAGATCACCTAGAAGGAAGGCCAATCCTCAGTCTTCTTACTGCCTTGGTGCAAGGACTTTCAAGATGTATTCAAAGAAAGAACTCACGATCAACTATCTCCTCATCAACCATTCAACCACACCATCAAACTGTGTGACAACTTTGTCCCAAAGGTCACCAAGGTTTACCTCCTTAACCCAATGGAAAAAGAGACCCTTCAAGAATTTATAGCTGAGCATCTATAAATAGGTTACATAGTCCCATCCACCTTCCCACAAGTATCCCCATTCTTCTTTGTCCCAAAGAAAGATGGCACTCTCAGACCATGTCAGGACTACCATTACCTAAACTTGTTCACCATCCACAATGCCTACCCCCTTCCTTTAGTCAACACTCTCATGAAAAACATGTAAAAGTCTATTATTTTCATCAAATTTGATGTTCGATGGGAATACAACAACATTTGTCTATGCCTGGAAGATCAATGGAAAGCTATTTTCATCGCACTCCTTGGCCTTTTTGAACCCACCATCATGTTCTTCAGCTTCTATAATGCCCCTTCCATGTTTCAAGCTTTCATAAATCATTCCTTTGTAGATATGATAGCCAAAGGATGGCTCAAAATCTACATGGATGACTGTGGAATTCACTCCATGGACATTTCTACCCATCATTCCCATACCTTGAGAGTTCTCCAAAGATTCTAAGAACTGGGATTGTCACTGAAACTTCCCAAATGCACATTCAACACCCCACAGATCGAATTCCTGGGATTGATCATTGGGCAGGGCATAGCTCAGATGGACCCTACAAAACTCAGGGCCATCCATGACTAGAAACCACCCCACACAGTAAAAGGCATATGTTCTTTCATTGGGTTTTGTAACTTTTATCAAAAGTTTATCCCAAACTTCTCTGATCTGGTTGCCCCACTAACTGTACTTACTACCAAGAACACTCCCTGGTCCTGGCTCCCCACCCACCAACATGCCTTCGACACTCTCAAGCTCAAATTCATCACTGCTCCTATACTTTAACATCCTGACCCATCCTAACCTTTCACTCTGATGACTGATATATCACTAGTCATAGTAGGAGCAGTCCTCCAACAAGCAGACGTTAATGGTGATCTCCATCCATGTGCCTATTTCTCAAAAACCCTCCTCCCTGCATAATGAAACTATGACATTTATGATCATGAACTTCTCGCCATCATCCTCACCCTAGAAGAATGGAAATACCTACTCCAAGGCATTTCTCATTCTATCACAGTCATTACTGACCACAAGAACCTGGCATTCATCAAGGACCCCTGTAAACTCTCCAGATGACAAGCACGATGGAGTCTTTTCCTACAAGACTTTGATCTCCTCTGGAAGGTAACCCTGGGTACCCAAATGGCTCCAGCCAATGCCCTTTCCTGCTATCATGATATCGATACTTCCTCTGACAACTTAGACTCTTCTAGCCTCCCTAAACCACAGATTATCAATGCCCTGGACCTTGCCCTTACCAAAAAGATTCACTCCTCCTCCACTTCTAATTCCCTTGTACTCAAGGCCATTGTCTCTTTCTCCTCCAACACTCTGCTCTTCTCTTGCTCCTCCCTCTCAGATTGGCACTTCAACTTTGGTCGCCTCTTCTTCAAACACTGCCTCTATATTCCCACTGATGCCTGCCATTCCCTTGTTTCCTCTCTTCATTATTCCCTGGCCAAGGGTCACATGGGATGCTTCCACACCAAATCAGCATTAGAACAGGACTTCTAGTGGCCAGGTCTCACCACCTTCATCTGCAACTTCATCCATGGCTACACCATTTGTCAACAATCTAAACCAAATACCCACCCCATGGTCCCCCCTCTACATCCTCTCTCCTCCTCAGCCACTCACCCCTTCCAACAAATCTTTATTGATCTCATCTCTGGCCTCCCTCTCTCAGGTGAACTAGACTCTATGTTGGTCGTGGTTGACCATGGCCTTATGAAAGGAGTAATTTTCATCCCCTGTTCCAAATCAGTCTTCGCAGCAGACATAGTAGAACTATTTTTACAGTATATCTTCCCCAGATATGGTCTCCATAACACATGTATTTCTGATCGGGGACCTCAATTTACCTCTGCCTTCACAAGGGAGCTAGCCTGGCTCCTTCAATATGACCTCCATCTATCATTGGCCTATCATCCCCAAACTAATGGGGAAACGGAAAGGGTTAACCAAGAACTGGAGGTGTATTTACAGATATTCTGTACTAACAACCCTATAGAATGGTGAAGATTACTGCTGTTCGCTGAGTTCCACCATAACTCAGCTACTCACTCCACCACTCTCTTCTCCCCCTACTTGCTAATCTTAGGCTATGAACCCAGGGCCTACCCCCCACTATACCCGAATACCTTCCTACCTACTCTCAATGTCCACTTATCTTGCCTGGAAGAAGCCTGAAAGGAAGCTCTCACTGCATACCAATCCACACAATTAATTATAAAATAATAAATCACTTTACATTTCAAACCCTGGACCATCAGTGACCAAGTGTGACTAGAGGCTAAACATTTACACCTCAAATCCACCTCACCCAAACTAACCCCCAAAAGATACAGACCATTTACCATCATGGCCATTCTCAATTCCATCACATATAAACTCTGTCTTCCTCCTACCTGGAAAATTCACGACATATTCCACATGTTATTACTAATCCCCTATAGAGAAACTATCACTCATGGCCCCAACTTCCCCAAACCCCTGCCCACACAAATAGAGAACAACAAAGAGTATAAAGTAGACAAAATAATCGCCCATCAGGGAACTGCTACCTGACGGCAGTACCTGACTGCGTGGAAAGGGTATCCATCTTTCGAAAATACTTGGGAACCTGTTAAGACTGAACGGACGGACTCCTGTACAACTCCGGAACTCCGGAGTTGGGGCGAACGGGGCGTTGGCTTCACCTTATGTGGTGCGCCCTTGCACCGGAATCGTGCCCCGGTATTTCGAACGGA
>JBBPKC010000610.1:0-13471 GCA_038089055.1 Tylopilus aff. balloui
CTTAAACCACCCAATGAAACTCAAGTCAGCTACCTGCTTCATATACCGTGAATTTAGTACTGCGCTAAATACCATCCTGCAGCTAAAGGTTCTTCGGCAGCTATTGGCCGCTGCATTCATCGATCAAGTAGCTGTTCGGAAGGATCTCGTGCAAAGGAAGGCAGCCACTGGGGTTCAGTACTCGACCGCCAGAGGTGTCCCTTACAGAGCGATGGGCGTCCAAGAAGACGTATTCATACATTCTTCGTCTGTCCTGTCACGAAGCTCTCCCCCGGACTATGTCGTCTTCACCGAGATCGTTCGGACGGCCAAGCCATGGCTCAGAGGTATGCCCCAAATGTTTGATTCGAGTTCTGTCTGACACCACTGTGCAGGTGTTACGCTGATCAACCCGGCATGGCTTTCCACGCTTGGCAAGTCGACCCTCTGCACTTTCACCAAATCTGCAAGAAACAGTGCGGGGGTGTTGATGACAATACCCAGGTTTGGACAAGACCAATGGGAACTACCACCAATAAAAGCTTCACAATGATAATAGGAATACATTATGTTCTTGGTAATTCATGCAGTCAAACAATGTACGGGTAGTCCAGGTAGATGTGCTGGGAAGAAAGATTGGATATGCCAAAAGATATCGGCTCTGTAAAGTATGCCAACTATTGTTTGGGTTTCCTAGGGATAAAGATGCTACCCTTGTCCTTCTTGGGCCGTTTACGTGGGAGATTCGGATTGTGCTCTCTATTAGACGAGGAGGGTTCCACATTCAATGGTCTCTTTGGTAGAGGATGTCGTAAAGTGTTACCGCTTGGCACAGCAGCGGTTTGGACCGAAGCAGGGACAGCTGGAGATGAAGGATTCTGTGATAGGGGTTTAGCGCGAACAGATTCGGCCAGGCTCTGAGGAGTAACAAGATCGACTGGTTCTGGAAGCTTTGGGATAGAACGCTGTTTGCTGGGCTTTGTTGGCGAAGGAGGCCTAGCCGACTGCATTGGTCTAGGTTCTGTGAAATAAGACGCATCCGCCTGCATGTGATGTGAAGCCGCGGACACTCGTTACGAGGGTTGTAAGTAACTTACATCCGTCAGCAGCAACCTGGTTCTGGCATTGTTCACTATTTCTTTCCAATCTGCGTTACTCCTCTCGAGCGTTGGAGCATTTCCTAAGATGAATAGAGAGGATTTCGCTCGGGTAAGAGCCACGTTCATCCGGCGAACGTCTACGAAAGAAAATTTCAGTAACGTCCACATCTCGACATTGGTAAACCATACCAGCTAAGAAGCCAACCGACTGTACACCTGGCCCAGCACGGACGCAGGAAAGAATGATAATGTCCTTTTCTTGGCCTTGGAAGCCATCGACCGTATGGAAGTGTATCTTTCCTCGAATATCATCTCCAAACCTCCTCTCAAACGCACGCCTCAGCTCGAACACCTGACCACGATACATCGAGACAATGCCAACACGAAAGTCGAGATCGATGGATGCAAATTCTTTGCGCAATCTCGCATAGAGTGCCACAGCCACTTGCGCTTCCGAGACGTTTTTCATAGAATGGCCGATGGTTCCTTCTTCTTGGCCACAGGTAACGTTGAAAAAGCGATAGCAACCAAACTTTGGATGCGCTTGCCAAAGTTGCTTAGTCTTGATGTCCATATCAGGTCCATCCAGTAGACGACCTTGGTAGAACAAACGGCTAGGGAGTTGACTGATCTCCGGGTGCATACGGTACTGGATACTGGGGGATCTTTGAGTGGATCAATCGGGAAACCCCACACTATGCTCACCTCAACAGATGGACGGCCTCCGGACGATGTTTTTGCAAGCGCACAAAGAGGGATTGATTGTAATTAAATCTACATGCCTAAAGGGAATTGTCAGAACGAAAACAAGATTATGGAGTGACTCGGACCCGTCACCTCTTGGGAGAGTACAGTCGGTGGAAGTTGTTGAGGGTCTACGGAATGGGTAAGGTTCTAGATCATACAGTAGGCGTTATTAGAATCTCACCTCCAACCATGATACACTTTGGAGTGCGAAATTTCAGTGGAATCAATGAGGTCAATTCAACAGCTTGGGCGGCTTCATCGATGATGACCATCTCAAATTCCAACTGCTCGATGGACTCATGGCCAGATCCTGCGAGTGTCGCACAAATCACGTCTGCCTCTTGCAGAACCTCCATGCGGAATCGTCTTCGCACAGCGTCCAAGGTCCGGTTGTCGGACTTTTGCTTGTCCTTCAAACAATCAAATTTTTGAGTGAGAGCCATTCTACGAGAATTCAACCTCTTGATCTCTTCCTCGATGGCGAGCGTCTTTGTAGTGTTGTTCTGAACTGTCGCTAGCTCCTCCAACTTTTCCTGTTTGGCACGTTTGACAGATTCTATCTCTTGTCGAAGTACCGCTATTTGTTTTCTTGCGTCGTCGGGGGCGTCCGGCATCTTCTCGCCGTTCATCTTCTGCTCCACGAGGTAATCCACCGTAACATCCCGGACACTGATGTCGATAGCCTTGTCACTCCCAATGCGCACGACTTTAATGGGCTCCCCCCGTTTCTGAGTCCCCCGGTAACCCTCCTTTAGGCGACTGGCGACTTCATCGATTGCCGCATTACTTGGGGCGCATAGAAGAATCTTCTGAACTGGCCCTCTGTCAGCTTGTGTGGAATTCCGCCCCGCGTGAATAGAAGTTGCGACTCGGGGTCGTCGTGATAAGAAAGCTTCGACCAACCCACATATAGTTGATGTTTTCCCCGTTCCGGGTGGGCTTCAAACTTTGTAAGCACTGAACGATTGAGAGACGGAAAAGTTCGCCTACCCCTGAATTAACCCGAACCCTTCAATCTGTAGTGAACCAAGAATAGCTCTTGCCTGGGGTTCGTTGACACGGTGCGCTGACATTACCTGACCAATATCATGGCTATTTAGGTGTGGAATCGCAGAGATACGAGGTTGCATGATCGACTGAAATGCGTCGTAGAAAGGAAGGGCTACCAGGGCGCCGTATTCACGATGCAATGTAGCCAAGCTGAAGAACGTCAGCATCATGAACGCAGTTACTATAAGGATGTCAGCACCTAAACACCTTCTTCAAGCTCCAGACGCTGTTGATCTGCAAACCAGGATCAACCCCACTGGGTATAAAACATCGAAGAGTCATTCGTGCACCACTCTGATTAGTATTGTATGACTGTGTTTTGGCAAGAAGCGATGTTTTCCCAGAAGGGTGTTGAAGGAGGACCACGTCCGTTTCCAACAGACGCCAATCTTTCTGAAGCGCTTCGGATATAGTCACCTCGAGGTCAACGAAGTCATCTGTGAACTGTTTCGAACAAATTTTGCAATCGTACGATGGTTGACTCTCCACCTTCGACTGGACGATCTGAGCCCAGCATTCGAGCAACAGAAGCGGCTCAAATACACTCAAGTATTGGTGGTGGTCTTTGAATTTGTCTGGAACATGAAGTAACTTTGACTGGGTTCCTTCTGCGGGAGGACCGGGGCCATCATGATCATAATCCCACGACAGAAGGGCACGGTGAAGTCCAGAGATGTCTGGTTTAAGTCGCATGGCTCTCCTGCGTACGTCGTCCCTTCGATGGAATCGTTCCATCGTGGCGTTCTTAGCCTGGTTTGTGACATCGAGTATTCGGATCTGACGTCTTTCCGTAGGCTTCGACGCTTTAGGAGACTTCTGAAATTTCCCGAGGGCAACCAAGCCTTTCGCGCCCTTAGCATCGGCGTCGGACTCAGATTCGCTGGACGATGAGTCTACCACCTGTGGTGCCTTCGGTGCCTCATTGAGGACAGGAAGTGAACGATTGGGAGCAGAAATAACAATTCCTTGTTCCCTCTTGAAAGTCGGGAAAGCAGGTGTCTCTAGCTTTGACTGGTCTATGAGGGAAGTTTTTGAAGATTTCTGGGGAGCCAACGGCTTGGGTATTGTCTGCACCTCTTTGCGTACCGGTTTGGCGTCTCTGCGCGCAAGAACGGAAGTACGACTACTTGCAGTTGTCACCGAAACGATCTCCACGTCATCGTCGTCACTCTCAAACGCCGCTAGTACGTCTTCGAGTTTTGCTATACGAGTGGAGTCGAGTCGAGTCCTTGGAGCCCCATTTGTTGTCTTGCGAGCATCGTCCACATGCTTGTTCAACTTCTTCAGACCGGCTTCGGAAGGCGGTACACCTGTTGTCCGAAAGCAGTCCAAGACAGTTTGAATAAGAGCGAAGGATTGATGTAGCAGCTCCTCATCTGACAACCGAAGCCACCGCGCAAGCTCGGGTAAGACGGGTTGAAGATCATTCATCATCCGCTTTCCTACCCGAGATAGCTTGGATGGTTTCCGGGTCAATGAGGTAGACTTTTCGTCCGTGGCCGCGACAGCGGCGCATTCCATGACCCTCCATTGTGCCAGCATGTCCCGACCAAAAATAAGAGCATCCCGCATCCACGCCGTCATGTCTGGGATCTCGAAGTAGTCTGCCCACAGTGGAGTCCGTTTAAATATTACGGTAATCGACTGTGTCATAAGTGTCCACAGCTGGGGTAGTTCAGATGCGGGACCTTGTGGATCTTCAGGTCGTAAGAATCCGTTGGAATGCAGTAAACCTTCAGGGCTAGAACAGAGCACCTCGATAATGTCCGTGAGACATCGTACAAGGGACTTTGACAAGCTGCACGCCTCGGTGACCTGGGGAGCATGTCGAACGAACTTTTCGAGGAATCTAAAAATAGCGGAGAGGGAGGGATTGGGTAGATTGGAAAGCAATGCACGAAAACAATCCAGGCGGACGTCCACATCGAATGCTTGCCCAACCAAGGTTTTTGCGGCAGTTTGAATATCGTCAATGGGAGACAGCATAAGAGTCATGACGTTCCTAGCAACCTCTGGACGACGAAGAACATCACGAAGAAAGGATGGTTGATTGTAGTTGGCAAATTTTGATATTATCTCGACAAAGCCTTGCCTTGTAACCTGTAGAGAACGGTTGATAGCATCAAAGGCTACTTGGGCATTCGGTTTTGAAAGAATGGGTTTATAAGCTCGAGAGTTCAGAGTGTCCAGATGGGCATACAGCGCGGCTAAATCGAGGAGACTAGTAGCACCATCAACATCGCTTGTCTGCAGGGACTCATACGCCTTCGTCCACATATGTTCTCGTACAGAGCATACTGGGAATGTATCAATTTGCCCGGCAAGAAACGCACAGGATTCGCTAATTGAGCTAGCGATCTCTCGCACGTCTCGTGCGAGGTTCGCTGTCACAAGATCACGAGCAGCGCCGCGGGCAGACTTCCACTTTTCCTCCGCATAGTGGCGACCGAAAGCAACAGATATGAAGACATCGACATGAATATCCAGGACACTGGATATTGCTTGACGATGGCGAGCCAGCTCTTCAGTATGACTTTTGCGAATCAACGACGAGAGCAACTGTCATTAAACATCAGTTTTAGAGCACATCATGAGGTATGAGGCGTAAAAACTGACTCGCGTAGCGGTAAACATGACCGCGGGGCGAACCTCCTTGAATCTTTCGTGCTGTAGCTCTTCGCAAAGTAGATCTATGATTTTGGCAAGCACGTCGCCAAAAACTCCGGAATCTTTCAACGACAATAGATACTCTCCAAACCATGAGAGCAACCAGGGTTTTTCATCCAGCGGAACAATTTCAGCGATTAGCTTGATATACGATGGGTTATCTTTGATGGCATCGAACACAACCTGTGGGAACTCGGGGGCCTCGCCACTCCAAAGACCGGTGTTCAAGCGCTTGAGGAGAAAGAGCATACACTTTAGTATATGTGCAAATTCTAATAAAGAAAAACGAGTCGGTCCCCGATTAGCTACGCGGAAATGCAATATACACACGAGGACCCGTGTCATGCAAGTGACCAGTGACAATTCTTCGACAGTCGGCTCCTCCGTATGACCGCAGCATTGACTCCGTAGGTAAATGACGAAGAGTCTGACAAAATCCGACCCAGATTTCATTTGGATCCGACGCCAGGGAAAACATGTCAACGGAAACGGTCTCCACTTCCATCGAAGGTAGGTGCAGCGCAGCAGGACCACGCTCGGTTGCGGTCTTCGCGATGAGGCCAAATATTGTTCGAAAGACTACCCCATGCCCGGTGACAAAGTGGCTCTCAGTCATAGGGATCTCGGAGCAGGCTGTCACGAAAGACTTCGCCCACTCCCGCACAGTCTGAGATTCATCAAACATGAGAAGGAATAATCCAGGAGGTGGAACTTCCGTTGGCCAGCTTGAGGTAGAGGGGCGAGATCGAACGAACGCAAGCACATCGGGATCCTGGAGGATGCGCAAATTCGAGACGGCATGGTATATTATCCCCGGTTGCACGCCGTGCAAAGCTGAGGAGGCGTTTCGAATTGTGTCGCCGATTCCAGCTGACGTTAAGCCGTCCTTAACAAATTCCAGCTCCCAATCGTCGAAGCTCGTGTAGAATCTCTGGATAACGTCATCCGAAAATGCGCCAAAATACCTGGTTTCTTGGGTTAGTTATATGAGCCTCGTCACATCTGATCACGGGCGGAAAGTGAGAACGCGAGCCAACTATCTCGAGATTCCTGGCCGATCACGGAAGAAGGGACAAGAACTCACGTTGACCGAGACGTGAGCTTGACCTCACCAAAGGCTTTGACGCAAGCGCAGCAGCCCGCCAGACAACCTATCAACCTAGCTTTCCACTCATCTACCTTTACGCTATTATAAGCGAACAGTCTCAACAGAAACGTGGCAGCGGCAACAGTAACTTGATCCGCACGCGAGCAGAACCAATGGTAACATTTGTCGGAGCTGTTGGACGGGACTTTCATTAAATAGCTGAAGACTGGGGCCAGCACGTCGTCTGATCCATCCGCCGAGTTCACGGGCGTGTCGCGAAGCTTGACAAGGAGCGTTCTAACCTCGTCCACATCGCTAGTCGCGGTCATGAAGTGGATTGGAACGGGGGAGAGCGGCCAGGGTGGAAGAGAGGACAGGAAATGTAAGTGTCCTGAGGTAGGTTCAGTCGGAGCCCGCCGATGAGTCAGCGCTTCAGCCACACGCGTCGATTACCGCCACGCCGACATGGACGCACTGGACGTGAACTTGCTCAGCGAACTCCTTGAGCAAGATGTAGAAATCAGAGAGGTACGACGCATTTTATTTCCTGAAAAAAATTCGTGGCCAATCCTACGAAAGAAAATCAAGGAACAGGTATCCGATCTCGACAAGAAGTCCCGCCTAATGGCTGGGATTCTGAACAAAATCCACTCCACCTCGACGAACGCTCGTTAGTCCCTCGCCCCCCAGACGTCGGCATCTGACCCTCCGTTGACCTCAAGTATCCCCGCTCCTCGACTCTGTGCGACCCATCCTGCGCGGCTGTCATGAGACCAGCGCTGCCATCGCCTCCCTCGTCCCTCCCAACCAGTTCTGGCGCTGGAAAGAGATGTGGTCAAATTCTCTCCGTGTGGCAGTGTATTCCGCTGCTCTGGTGGAATACTTGAGTAGTGGCTCCCTCATCACTCTCTCGCAAGCCAACGATGTCCTCGGAAGTGAGCTGTCGTGCCCCTGTGTCCTCTGACACTGGAACACTCATGTCTTCCAGTAAAGGAGGAATGGGTTGGTAGATTTTCGATAGCCGTGGAAGATTATCTGCATGGGCTCATTAGCCTGGTCAATGAACTGGTGAATCACACTTGCCGACTTTCCGTGTTTTGGAAAATGCAGAATTGGCCGTCTAAGACTCATCACACTCCTAGTCACGACTTGCTGTCAATGCGGTGACGCTTGGAGACTACGAAGCACCACTTCGTATCTCGGTCTTTGTGAAAGACCTCTTTGCTGGGTTCTCGATGGTAACATTTCTCACAACCGCCAGCATTGGACTTGACATGACTGAATCAAATCAAGCTCAACCTAAAGAATGACAGCTTACGACGACGCTTTGATAGCCTTAAATATGACCTCAAAAAGATCGAAGAAGGTGGGACTTATCTTTCTTTCTCAGCCTGTTCTAACCCTCGCCGCTTGGTCAGTCGTCTATGACGTATCATTGCGAAGGTTGGCAGATTCGACAAAACGCGTTGCTAGTAAATAGCATATAAAGTGAATGCTGTAGTAGTATGGACAATAGTTTAGCACTTCCTGTTGGTATCCGTCTTTGTTGTGGAAGTTATCTGCAACTCCGCGATTATCCTTCCCAACTTACTAAGAACGCCGCTCGACTTGCTCATTGGCTAGTAGAGACTGGTCTGTTTCCGGCCAACAAAGTGACTACACGTGCAACCTAGCCACGTTCCGTATAGTAATATTGCTGGCGTATCTCACAACCACATCTACATACCCTAAAGACTTTCGTTTGTCTCAGGTTTTTGCCATGGATCGGAGACGAAGTTCAACGCGTCCAGCCTCGTCAGAAGGTAAGTTCCCACTACCTTCCTGAGCTGGTTATATATCTAATCCGTCAAACAGAGATAGAGTACTGGTCTCATGCAAGCAAATCGCTCGGAACGCTCTCCAGCATTTACGATAACCAAACAGGCATAGAGACAATCGGACGCGCCAACAGGTTGATGGCCATGTGGCCGACTGATGACTCATTGGCAGCTGAGAGCTACGAGACGCTCAAGACAAATTATAGGCGGCTATCTTCTGCACTGAAAGAGGTGCGCCGTAATTCTGAAGAAGAGTTTGAGTGAGGACCTATCCCCTCAATGCTATCTAATGATGAATTTAATTCTTGCCCCAGAGCGCTCAACGACGCCATTGAACGAGTCAGCGTTCTGATCGCGCTTCGAAAGGCGTCCGAAACTCTCACACAAGGTTTGTTGTTCTTTAGACAGTGCTATGGCGTGTTCTCTGATGACCTTCTGACAGAGAAACGCAATAAACGACCACGGCCACCGTCGCCTTCTCCCACTTCTACTATTGTGACTCCACTAGTCACTGGAGTACAACGCACGATGGCGGCAGCCCCCACGCGAGGACCAACTGGACCATCGCCTGCAGTTCCATTTTCCCGAGAACCGAAAGCGCGGAGAGAGGCCCTAGCAAAGCAGCTTCCCTTGCAAGAAGGGCGTAAAGTTGCTTTTCATCCACCTCCTGGAAAGACTGCAGATGGAAGCATCGTCGATGTAGACGAGAATACGTGGATTTTGGCCGTGATTACCAAGTGCATCAATCAGGATAAGAATCGGCGCGTTATTTCGTTAAATTCCAAGGTAGCGTGTTTTATTGAACAGAGCCACAGATACGAGGTCCAGGACGTGGAGCCACAAGAAGATGGGCAGCCTGGGCAATGTTACAACACGACACTTCGAGCTATTATACCCCTACCGGATCCAAATGCTTCCCCAAACAGTGCTGCACATCCGAATGCATATCAAGAATTCCCAGCAGGGTCGACCGTAATGGCGCTGTATCCCGATACGAGTTGTTTTTATCGCGCTGAGGTGATAGCATCGCCAAAAGATCTTCAGCCGTCCAGTCGTGTAAGTCGTATAGATATGTTCCTGAAATGAATGCTGATTTGTGGATCAACACAGGGGACGTCTTCGAAGCATATCTCGATGTATAAGCTAAAGTTTGAGGATGACGACGATCAAGAGCATTCTGTACTAGCCCAATGGGTCGTCGAATGGCCTGGCACGTGACTGGTAGAGACCCCCTGACACTCTTTGTTGTATTTCGAGATGCCGAGTGGTGACGTCATCCTACTTTCCCCTATAAAAGCGGGTGCAGCACCATCCAGCAAACCGCCTTGATCATGTCGCTCAGCAGACTCTTGCACGAATTCAGACCGCTCTTTCGCATGCTCGAAGAGCCGTTCACGAGGGGACCACCTTCTCTCTATGGTTTTCACCACCACCGCCCATTCCTTGCTGAACCCATTTTCACCTCTCCCAGCACTGTCCACCCTGCCCTGGACCTGACAGAGGAAGGAAACGACTACCTCGTCGAGGCAGAACTACCCGGCGTGAAGAGGGAGAATATCGACATTTCCGTCGGTGATGGTGGACGTAGCGTCACTATCCATGGCAGGACATTCAGTCGTCGTCCAGTTGACCCTTCGGAATCCACCGTTGAGACTGGCACCTCGCAGGGCGAAGGTATGCCACTTCTGCACACATTTAATGTCATCCATTGACGATAGGTATCGGTACAGGAGCCGTTGTTGGGTCCGACACGCCATCCACCCAATTGACTGCGGAGCGTCTCTACTCCGGAACGTCGTCCTTCACGCGAACTGTCTGGCTTCCTCGCCCAGTTGACAGTTCCAAGATTACGGCAAAATTGGTTGATGGAGTGCTCACCCTGAAGGCTCCGAAGATGGAAGACAAGGGGAGTATCAAAATCAATGTCGACTGAATAGTGGCACAGGGTTGCTCTACTCATCCCGCATTGGTAACTTACAACACGTTCAAATAATCCACCTGTAGCTCCACTCGATCCATTCCTGCATTGTACCCCACTCAATTGACTAATTTAATGTCTTTTGGAAGTAAGATTTACAAGCTTTCACCCAAGTCTACACCTCCTTCACTTGTCGCTACTGCCGTGATGGTCACATTCAACATTCAACAGCCAGTTTCCGATCTTGCCCAGTACTGACGTGACAACAGAATCTCTATCGACGGATGGACTCAGAGCACCCCACTGGGACGGACACCGTCATCGTGGTACAGGGGTATCATCCAGCCCCATCCGATTTAGTGCAGTTGTGGTGGTATGCTCTACACATTACAGCATTAGTACCTCAAGAACTTTCGGGTAACGTCTTCTCAGTGAGTCGCATGCATCTCAGACAAACTACACGCGCTTGATGGTCTCGTAACACCGAGGACAAGTATGTGAGCCACCACACCAGGGCCAGGATGACTTTCATATATTTGTGGATGCGTGACTCGAAATATCCACCGCCACGTACCCATCCGTTTATCGTAATTAGTTCAATTTATATGTGTGGGTTTGACCGTTTGGATATCTTACCATCACATGTACATTGATGCTTTCTATGACAAAGATGCCCCAGCGAAAGTAGGGGCGACACAAACACCTTCCTTAGTGCGGATCCTGTGAACACTCTTGGTCACAGGGTTGATCCATGCTGCTTCTCTACTATCCAGAGTCGTAAAGCCTGGTGACACGGGGATACGAGTGAGAAAATTGTCCAGATCAAAGATATCATGATTATTCGTACCGGGTTGGACGGTCTCAAAGATTTTCTTCTTGGGATTCAACTGGGATAGTGGTAGGGCGTCTAATGGGAGTTTTAGAGTAAAACCAGGCTCAAGATGGGCAATAAACGTACTCTCGTGTTCGGGTCCTTCGAAGTATACGCGTTCTCCGGGTTTTGAACCAGGGGGAGGTTGAATCAACTCGACCCCACCCTCCTTTCCTTCTTTTGACGTTGCCTGTCGAGTGTCAGGTCCCCACATTTGGAACAAGTCGCTCGAGAATGCACATACCGCGAGAACCATCGCGAAACTTTTCACGCCACGCATAGCTGCGGGTTTAAGATTACACTGAGTGAAGTCAGATCAGTGGTTAGTCAGACAGTTATTTGGCAGGATGGAACGTCCACCCACAACTGCGACGAGATATTTGTCTCGCATCTCTTCTATGGGTATGTAGTTGACGAGTCCCGAAACCACTGTGCGGGGACCCGTTTCTTCGCCAAGATCTATTTGCTGCCGAGGCCAAAAGTCAGATGCAGGTTTACGACTTGTGGTTCAAGCATTACTTCAATGTAAAGACTGTCTGCGTCAGGATGCTTTTTCACTGATGGGTGACTGTCAGCGCGGGCAGAAAGTCTAGGAATATCATACCATCAACAATGTGACCAACTCGCAAGTCTATCATGGATGGTACAGGTTCACTAGCATCATCAGCAGAGGCCGCTCCACCACTGCTAGCGCCTCCTTTGTCCTTCTGGCTTCCATCCTCTGCAGCAGCGGCATCCTTTTTCTTCTCTTTCTTCTCTTTCTTCTCCTTCGGAGGATCAGTGGCGTCCCCTTTTGACTTTACCGCTACTCCAGTTTTCTCTTTCGTCCCTGGTTGATCGACAGTCTTTGGAGCCTTTTCCTTCCTCTTCGGGGGATCTTGCTTCCTCCCGATCTTTGGGGCCGATTCGAATTCGAAAGGTACGACGGAGAATGCAGGTGACAAAGCCTGCGCCGCAGCACGCACAGATGGAAGAGCCTGCATGTGGTCGAAATAACGAGTCATTGCTGGCGTTGCGTAGTACTGAGCTGGCTGCAGCTGGGACTAGAACCAACGTGAGACGGAAGCTTTACTGGCATCGAAGCATGCACGGTAGTATTACCAGCGTTGGATGAAGAGCGCCAAACAGCGCGACGTCAGCAGACGTAAGATAGTTGCTGACGATGTACGTCCGAGGGATCAAAAGAGATTCCATGTCCTAGTAGGAAAGAGTTGCGTCCGCAACGGTTTATTGGTTTAACATCGCGCATCGTGTCAATGAGCTCACCGAGAAGTTTTCAGGTTTTACGATTTCACCTGCAGCGACTTTATCTATCCAGTTCACCACTTCCCGTTGGTCAATGTCGGTCCTTCCTGCTTCTGCCTGTGCATTCGTAACGAGATCCTTCAAAGGATAAGGCAGTCTTGAGAGTGATGCTTCATACGACATTGTCCTCCAAACAATATGTCCCGAAAGTGAATGATGTGAGAGTAATCGATATCGACGAAACAACGTACGAGTCAACCCAATCATCCGCGTAAAGTCTGTGGATGGGGTAATACAATGAAGCACGTGACGTAACAACCTTGGCCTGAAACTACACTTATAATGCTCAGGCCTTTCTCCCCCTCAGATCCCACTAGTCGTTAGTCGTACTTTCCTCCAGCGAAATTTCCTCCCACTTTTCTCATCAGAAAATCTCCATACATCACCGGCTTGTAAATCTCTTGGGGTGTCTGGCCCTCATCCGCCAAGGCACGCATCGCAGCTGGTAATGGCTTGACGAGCGCCGTGAAATTTGGCTCAAAGAAAAAGGGGATCCTGTATGAGGGTCAGTGCCCCTCAGTACATGACAAGTTGAAACCGTACGAGACACTGCGCATCAAGTAGAAGAGTCAGACGATAAAGCGATCGGGACCAGAACACATACCGATAATTCGTCCCTCTATGAACTACCCGATGGAGTGTACTTTTGTACAGCCCATTTGTCCATATCTCCCACACTATACTGCTGTGGGTGAACCGTCTCTCGTGTCTACCAATGGACTCACTCTCGCCAATGTTGCACACGATGCAACCAGGGATTGGGTCTGCGCTGATCCAAAGTCCTTCTTCACCTCCATGTTCATCTGGGAGTCCATTCACAGTTTCTAGGACACGTCCACGCTTGGGTAAGAACACCTGCAGCGCCGATTTCGTAGGATCTGCGTAGAGAAGACTGAGATCGCCTCATCAATTCACCTGCGTTTCTATCAA
>JBBPKC010000612.1:0-13430 GCA_038089055.1 Tylopilus aff. balloui
AAAAAAAAAAAAGCTCGCGTAACACGTCAGACGGATCCAATACGTACCACGCCAGACGTGTAGTAAACATCGTTCTCGACAAGCTTGCGAACAGCTGCCGTACTTTCCGCTTCGACGATGAGGACGGTACCAAAGAATTTCCGATCGGCTGGGGCCGCGTCAGTAGAATCAGGGGTCATGACGCCTCCAGCAACTCCTGTGTGCGCGTTCCATCACCCCCCCCGTCAGAAAGTGTTTTTTTCTCGTAAAGCGTGGGCGGGTGCTTACGAACGACCCCATCCTTGATTAGTCGATGTGCGTTCTCGACATGCCGAGGCCGAACAGCAAGTCGCCTCTCATGAGCGCCCGCGTCCGTGTAATCTGGAGCCCAAACGACGAACTTGGTCAAGGCCTGACTGGTCGTCATGGTTCCAGGGAAGCGTGAAGCGTGTCGCAGGATGGCATTGCGCCCTTATTAATAAGATCCCGCCAGTGGGAAAGGCTACCGACATAAGCAGCGTTCTAGGTCGTTCTTGGGACCGACTCTGCCCGAGGAGTGCCGCATGACGACGGTCCTTCCAGTTGGCGAGCGGCCTGGGGATAAGTCGGCCCGGTATCCCTTCAGGGGTCACACACGAAATTGGCAAGCAAGAAAGTTTGCGTGCAAGGTTTTCCGTGGCGTGCCCCGTGGTCGGCGATCCCACCCGCGATGACGGCCTTTTCATGTCGTCGCCCTCCGCAGACAGTTCCGATCAGGAAAGTTGCGAATCAGAAAGAAATTCAACGACCCTTCCTGTGTTATTCTTAATGGAAAGGTTGGACTCGCGTTTCCTGCGGCTGACGTTGGGCGTTCCCACAGGAACGTCCACAGGGAGCGCGAGAAATTTGGCAGACGGACCAACCGACCATGACCTTCTACGCGTTCACCAGCATGTCAAGATCCGTTCTTTGTCGGTTCGGCGGTGCACGCAGGCAGCAACTGCGGAGTTTCGGCGCGAGCGCTCCAAGATCCCATACCTACTTGGTCTGGGCTCCCGATTACACGGACGATGGTGCGCTCACACGCAGAATGGCTGTCCGACCAAGGCACCTCATAACGGCGAATAAACATATCAAGCAAGGCATATTGAGTGAGCTCGAACAACGCTGATGCGTGAGATACGCCGCCTCCCTGCTGACTTGTTCTGCTCGTAGAAGTGGCCGGTGGGCTAACCACCCCGGAGAGCCAAGACGCTGCACCCGCGGATAAGAAATTCGTTGGCTCGGTTTTACTATGCGAAGCCGACTCTCTCGAGGGTGTCCGACGGTTAGTTGAACAGGATCCATACTGGACGGAGAACGTCGTAAGTCAGCCTGCGATCCTGCACAGCTGCACCCTGAGTGTTGGCGTGAACTATTAGTGGGACAAGGAGAAGCTGTCAATTCTCCCGATACTGATGGCTACGACACTTCAAGACAAGGCGGGAATCACAAATCCGACCCCAGAAGACTGATGGCTCAGTGCTATGGATTCTTGACATCGCCCCGACCTCCGTAGATCTGATGATGCACGGGGCGTGGATTCTAGAAAGCAGGGATAGGCCCGGACAGCTAGTTCTTTACCATGCGTATGTGACTTAGATGGTTACCGAACTGTCAGATAGCTGGGATTGGGGCGGTACAGCATCGGACCATCCGTGATGTGTGTATATGATCTCGGAATGCCACTCATCCCATCTTTAATATTGTCTCTTCGACTCTCGACATCGGCGGTCAATCCACCACAAGCATTACCAAAACGGTGGCCTTCGCAACGCTAAGGGTGTACTGTGGAATCTAGATACGCACTGGCTCCTTGTCCACCAGTTGGTACTATGCTACGCCTGGGAACGGTCCTTCTTTCGTGGCCAGGGTGCCGCGACGCGCGCATCAGTTGGCTATGGCGAAGACCCAGATGTCTACTTCGTGTTCCGTGCCATTTGCCGGTTCGCATACGTGTGGTACGTCCGTCATATCAGGTGCAGGTCGGACTTAAGCACCACTGAAAGTGATAACCGCCGGACATCCAAATCCGAGGGGGTCGATCTCCACGTTGTGCGGCCCCAAGATTCGTTTTGGAGCTGGTCGTTCCCAAGCCGTCCGTCACACAAAAAAAACGGCATCATTCCACGGAGCGCGTACTGGTCCATCACGAATGCGATCACTCTGCGACCTTTGTAGCTGAAATAGCCACGCCATCAAATCAAGCCACGATATTCACGCCTTCAGAATAATCATCCACGAAATTCACGTCATTGGAAAGCAGATCAGAATACGAATGACCTACCAGGGAGCATCATAGTTGCCGGCTTTGAGAAATGGCATGGCTGGAGGATTATTGGCACAGTTGTCGTAAGCACGATACCATACCCACGCAGTAGGGTCAACGTACATACATGGTAACAACGATTTCGTACTCGAGGGAATTCAGAGACACGCCTGCAAGCGAACGTCCGTGAGCGGGGGAGCAGGTCTGAACTTGAACGCAATTCCGAATTACAAAAGCCAATTATGGGCCGCCTTCGAGACAGGGTATTCCGCTGCCCTCGCAAAGTCTGCCGAGTGGGTAACCCACCCTGTCGTTGAGAAATTCCTGTTGAGATCAAGGATTTGGAAACACGGAGACGGAGACACACGGCGCACCCCACCAGGAATAGCATGCGACATGGGGTGCCTTGATATCCCGCAGCAAGTATCAATCTGTGTGCCGTCAGTACGCGTTTTTCAGAATCTCCATTGCTAATTTTGAAGTTTGATGGCCCAGAATTTTGGTGCATCGTTTCATAGGGTCGCCATGACGTGAGCGTGTTCATTTCAAGGAAATGGGCGTATCCTCGCGGCGAGCAGAAAACACGCACTCGTTATCAAGCGAGATCAGTAGAGCTCGCCGTGGGTAGCAACATGCATTTTGGCCAAGTGCAAGGAACCTTGTACGGGCGGGGAGTAAAGGGCGTGTATGCAGGTCACCTTCGAGACCTGTGCTAAACGGGGGGCTGGTCATACTCTGTATCGGAGCACCGTCAGTCCCCTGATGGCAGTAGAAGGACGAGGGGACCAAGATAGTCGAGTCGTCCCACGATCTCGAGTTCAGTGCTCCCAGCTTCGAGGATCACGATCGTCGGATGGGGAGTCAAGCACTCGTTTTCGATCTCTAACTCGAGCCCTATGATTAGAAGAACGCAGTGCACCAATCTGATGGCAACGTGATTCGCAGCAAGAGCGGTGCATGTTCTGGAGCTCAAAGTTTTTGCGCGATAAGGCGTAGGCCGTCCAGTCTTCTCTGGGGAGAGGTGGGAGGCGTGTATTCCTGTCCCGTGGCCTCCATCGCCCTGAACAAAGCCAATGGGCCAGAAAGCGTCATTGACAGCGACTACGCACTTCAAGCCATTGGCTCCTGTTCAAATGACCCAAACTGGGCAACAAACACGACGAAAGTTTCGGGGTCCTCTTTGTTTCCTATTCTCAGACTCAAATATTTGGGCATGAAGATGGACAAACATACTGACACCCTCACCGTGAACAGATTTTTAACGCCGTCTGGCTAGTACGCGAGGCTTTCGTCTTGTTGGCCGCTCTTCCTCCGCCTACTGCTCGCAACTCGGATTCACCATCCCGCAGTCGTTCCTGTGGTCCCACTACTACATCGCGCGCACCAGCATGAGTGGTTCAACTTCGAGTCCTTCGCTTCCCAAAGCCTCTAATGACTACAATAACATTGGAAAGTCCTTACCACCTTCTCCCCGGCCTTCCAGTAAACATTCGTCCTCGTCGTCCAAGACTCCCTCATCTCGGTCCTCTCGAGAGCGGCACCGCACTGCAGCTCCAACTGCGAAGGAGCTCATGCGAATGCTCGTGGAGGAACAGGACACTACACGTGAACTCCAGCAGCAGCTCACGATCATCACGTCACAACTCGCTTTTGA
This sequence comes from Tylopilus aff. balloui, assembly GCA_038089055.1. Taxonomy (NCBI): domain Eukaryota; kingdom Fungi; phylum Basidiomycota; class Agaricomycetes; order Boletales; family Boletaceae; genus Tylopilus; species Tylopilus aff. balloui. Next base: position 3,921 of record JBBPKC010000612.1, read on the forward strand.
GCAGGACCGTGCCGATACGGCGGAGCGCAAATTCAAGGAAACCGTGATGCGGTTCAAGGATGCCAATGATGGCCGAATTGCTGCTCAGGCGGACGCTGCCAGGCTCAGAGAAGAGTTGAAGCTCTATAAGAATGCTTTGGAGGAGGCACAGAAAGAGATATTCAAAGCGCAGAATATCCTCAAGGATGTCGAGGGGTGCAGGAGAGAAGCCGAGGAAGAGACCACCCAGCTGCGAAGGAAGCTGAGGAAGTTGAACGAGGAAAGGATGGTCGACATGGCTAGGGAAGAGGGTAGGAAGGAAGGCCTCCAGGAGGGGCTCGAAATGGGGAAAGACATTGGATATCTGCAGGGCCGAAACCGAGGCTACATCGACGGACGCTCGACGGGCTCCAGAATGATGGAGAGATACTTCTCGCCTCCATCTGAATTCGAGTTGCGGAGGTCGCGAGGTGAACCAGACCTCCCCCCTGAGAGCGACCCTCCGTATACTGCAACATCTATCCGGTTCCCTCCACCTGGTGGTGTCTCTGCGCGTCCTTCTTCCCTGTCTTCCAGTGACCGGGAGACTCCTCGGTATTCTCGCACTGGGGATACGCGGACAGGGTCGGCACGAACGTCAATGTATTCGCCAACTCCCCCACATGCGGAAATCCCGCCCGATGGTTTCATTCCCGAGGTAGACGCCTCAATGATAATTCGACTGCCCCCTCCCCATGAACTCGTACGACCGCCTCCAACGCCGACTGGACACTCACCTTCATCGAAGCCCCGTTCGATTTCCCCTCAGAATCCCCCCGTGCCTGTGCCTGGGGGTGATCCCGTGTTGATGATCCCGGAACCACGTTCACCTGGGAATCCTCCGTATGACCTTGCAGGTGAACGACAGCATCCCAAGATACGGCGTAGGTCTTCGAGGGAGAGCGTGAGTTCGTCTACACGAACGTCTGAGCTGGACCTCTTGAATGCGCCGGAACACGTATCGGGCCGTGTACATCGTTCGAGCGAGCTTAGTGTCATTCCCGAGGTAGCCAGCTTACAAGAGAGGAGTACACCCTCAAGTCGGAGCATGAAGCAACAGGAAGAGGACCGCGTGGACGAGGTATGAAAGTTGATTCTGATGCACGACATAAACATGATGCTGAGGGGGCGGTGTAGGCTGGTTTCGTTCATGTGTCCATGCCTACGCCGTTGACAGCAGCGGAGATGGCGAGTTTGAAGGCTAGATCGCCCTCGAAGAGGATCTCTGCTGATCAGAAAGGAAGTTCTCGGCCGGTGAGCACATCATCGCTCGGAACAGTCAGTATTACTATCCAACCACCTGTAAGTGTTTGGAGCACGATCGAAGTAGTGAAGCTGACATGTGATGTGAACAGTCGCGGCCAGCGTCCAACACCTCTGGTACTACGGGGTCAGGATCGCGAGAGAATCTGTTGAGTCCAGCAGATGCGGACCGGCCAATTCCGCTTCCTCAACAGACGCCGGCTGCGGATGTGGGGGATGGGACGATAATGATAGAATTGCCTGATGGCTCGCTCCCACCGGGGTTCGTTCCGGCGGGCCCTCCGACGCCACTGGCAGGTGGGGAGACGGTCTACACGGGGGCTGGTGTTCCGCTGCCGCCATCGACGATTGGGACGTACTACGGTCGACTGCCGTCATATGGGGGGAGTGCTGGTGAAGAGGGGGACACGCCTGTTGTAATCCCGCCGCCTTCCAGGAGATATGGGGAGGATACGGATGAGTCGTCGAGCGACGCGGACACGCTGACGACGCCACCGAGGCGGTATCGCGTGCCATCCAGTGCGGGGCTTGGCCGGGTGTAGGACAGGGGGGTATGATGACTAATCAGATACTGGTTTGCTCTTGTACTACGACGAGGAAGCGAATGTCGGCTCAGTAATGCCACAGCCCTCGCGCAACCACCGTCTCGAGGCAAAGTACAACGTCTCCACTGAATGTACGCATCCCCTTCTCCTCCCCCCACCCCACTTACCGTCCTTGCAGTTCCCCATCTCGGCCTGCACTCCGCCTCCGCCTCGGGCGACATCGGCCTCGTCCACTACGCCCTCTCTCACGGCCAACCAGTAAACTCAGTCCTCGACGGCGTCCTTCCCCTCCATGCCGCTTGCGCTGGCGGTAACGTCCTAGTCGTGAACTTGCTGATAGAACGCGGTGCCGACGTAAACGCCCCAAGGTCCGCCTCTTTTCCTACAGCTCTCGTTTGCTCACCTATCCCCCCAGACTACCCCGACGCTACTCTGACCGCAACCGCGACGCAACTGCGCCCATAGTAGGCACATCAGGCTCTACCCCACTCCACTTTGCAGCTGCCAACGGTCATCTCGGCGTCGTGCGCACCCTCCTCTCCTGTGGCGCAATCCCAGATCGTGCCGACAAACACGGAATCACACCAGAGCTCATCGCTCGCCAAAACGGCTGGATCGAGTGCGCAGATCTCCTCGCCCAAGCTACCGCCCACCTCAAGTCCAACTCCACATCTCAGCAGCGTTCTGCTTCTTCCTATACGGTAGAGCATCTTGAGGCGTCCCTGCGAAAGCGCTTGCATTTCAAGCGCTCTGTGGACCACTCACTTTCTGGTGGCACATCTGACCCGGAGGCCAAGCCATCCCTTACTTCCCCTGGTCGTACCGACCACGAAGCTCTAGTTCGTGATCCTACCACAGTAGACACCTCAGCCCCTCAGGCGGTCCCATCTTTATATGCCCGCCGCCCTTCATTACCGCAAGCCCTAGATGAGTCATCCATCAAGCCATCCTTTCCTGGGCGCTCCGCTCGGCCCAGATCAGCCGGCACCGGTGCCGATTCCCGCAAACTTCAATCCAAGCTGTCCCTTCTCAGTCTTTTCAAGAAATCGAATGCCGATGGCTCCAGCTCCAGCCTCACCTCCTTTTCAGAGTCTCCTGCCTTGCCATCGTCACCTTCTCGCCCGGTCCCTATTTCATCATCTCATGCGCACCCGGTAAACACGCCGCCTGTATCCCCCCGCAACATTCCAATCCCCCTCTCATCATCACCCCGTGGGACCCCTCATCCTCAACATAAACGTCATAGGCTGGAAGCGAGCGCTTCAATGACCAATGTCCGAGCATATCCACTTCATCCTGCAGACCTTCATAATGTGCTGAGCAACGAGCGGTCGCGTAATCAGTCCGTCTCTGGCCCAGACGAGGATTCCGGAAGTGCAGATGGCTCTGGCTCTGTTTCTGGCACACCAATCAAATCCAGTACCCTACGGATTCATACACGTTCGTACTCTGGCCAATCAGCCTCGCAACCCGGTTCCCTTCCTCGCAGCATCCGCTTCGAGAGGTCTGCCTCAGAATCTACCCATTACCCAGGACGCGCGCGAAGTCCAGGTTCTCACGTGCAACTGGATAGCAGAATGCGCTTCCTTAATATTACTTCAGGCGGCCACCATGAGGATGAGTATGACAGGATACCGGACACCATCGAGGAGTCTCCGATTGTACCAAGTGTCGTTCCCTCCGTCCTTGTGAACGTCATACTTGACAACGACGACGACCCCGAGGATGAGTACGGTGTCCCGTTAAACAACCCTCGGCTACATTCCGCCCGAAATCATTTGTCTCCACGCTCTCAACTCCCTTTTAGCATCAACGTACCTCCGCCCACAGAGGATGCACTGGCCGAGAGTAGGTTACGCGGGGACTCGGTTAGCAGTGCCGGTACCACAGCCACCGACTCTACATATCCTCAGTCGAGTTCCAGTGATGCTGCATGGAGCATTGCCACCCCTAGTACCCCACATCTCCCTGGAAGTATTCGGCCCGAGCTTGGGGAGTACGAGGTCGATGCAGAGGAAGCGCGTGAGATATTCCAGCCTCTCCATGGACTGCGCTTCCCATTCGATATTGATCTCTCGACAATCTCTTCACATGCACAAGCGGAGGAACTCGTACAGCGTACGCAACAGTCCATCTTCAATATGGAGCAATATCTGGACCAGCACGTGAAGAAAGATTTGGAGACAGGCAGAACTCCTCTCAGTGCAAAACTAGCTGCCTATGGGGAATCTCTGGCTATCGAGCGGCGACTAAAGGAGAAGACTACCGCTCAGGTTGCTGAGGAATCCGCAGATGTTGGATGGTCCAGCGGTATGTCTCTCCTGTCCGCAACCAAACCCTCCCACGTATATCCTCCATCACACTCGAGTAAGTTCGGCCATTTGTGTTCTATCAGTAACTTAACAAAGATGTCAGCTCCGAGCAGAAAAACGTCGGAAGAACAGCTGTCTCAGCCTTTACGTCAAACTGCGCGGACACCCTCCTTCGACGACTCACCAGGCTTCGGGTTTAACCCGGTTGCAGGGTCAACGCATGACTCCTCGCGTTCATACACCTCTGACGTGGATACGAACCCTGCGCCTGGCCTCCATGCTGGCATTCCCTTGTCCCGAACAGCGACCGCCCCAAGCTATGATTCCCCTACCGCCTGGCGCGGCCGCGAGCGAGACCCCTCGCGTAGCTTTCAGAAGCTCAGTAGAATGGGTTTCTCTTCCTTTGACAACTGGCATCCTTCCCCTGTAAAGGGTCGCGCATCTAGATCACCACCTCCAAGCCTTCGCTTTGGACTACGGACGATCATGCAAAGTTTCCAGGGCAAGTAAGACATTTCTTTATCCCATTTTTCTTATTGTTATGACTGCGGTCGTGTGCGACATTCCCTCCCGTTCATAATTTATTTCTTGCTTTCGCATTGTCAGTGTATTGACTGTACGTGGTTGCTGTGTGACGACCTGTCATGTATGTATTGTCCTTGTTTTCTTGGCTTGCACCGCACGTGCGTTGTTGTGTATTGGCACTATGTAAACTATTATCAAACTCACAGACTGCATGAACAATCCAATAAGAGAACTTTGACAGTTCGAATCTTCCGTCCTTGATTGGCACAAAGTCATGGTTAACGGCTTTCCTGGGGATCATTCCTGGATGGTCGGCGACTGGTGGTAGCTGACTGCAGCCAACGACACCTGAGAGGTCTTTTATAGCCGCGGACTGGTTATCCCCCAGAACCGCCAACTTTTCCTCGATGGTGGCATTCTGCGCAGCACAACTGCTCGCAACCAGATCGAACCGAAATATGAAAAAGAACACGGCAAAGGCATCGTGGACGTAATTGCTTTACCCGTCCCAGCGATCATTTCGAGAACGACCTGCTCGTAATCCCGGATCTAATGTGTGCATGCCTAGGCAGCCGAACGGCGGTAGACACGTTTTCGCTGTGCGGCCCGACCGCCACAATAGCTGAGGGCTTGCATGTGTGAATCCGTATGCCATGACCGGGCTGCCGCGTTGGCAATGTGTACGAGAGGACCGTACCCTTTCAAATTGGACCGGAGAAGCAAAGTTTAAAGTCCGCGCGCACACGGTTTCAGCGAGCCCGTTTGAATCTGATCGAGTGGGCGACGATGCCGTGGATCGATCGATCGAAACGAGGTATTAGGTGGGCCCACAAGTCGTTGGCACCCGCAGGTCGACTCGCGCCATATCACGGGGCCAGGCGACGCCGGGTATCTCCCATTCCATGCGCATCGACGTGCCACACCAGGGCGGCGTCACGGTGTGATGGACGTGGGCGAAAGCCCCGGAGGGCAATCCGGCCCGAAGCACGGCTGTGTGGGGGCGAACCGCGAGTTCGCCGACCTTGAGCGACAGCTGTGGGTTGTGCAACGAGGACAAGGACGAAGAGCCCGCTGCAACCGCGAGAGGGGGCGGTGGGCGGGTGCGACGGAAAGAGCGGTGAGGGGTGCGCGGTGAGACGAGGCGCGCTCTTGACGTCGGGAACGCGAGGCAGAGAGAGAGCCAGCGGTGGCCTACTTGTGCACGGACTCTTTGCCTCTTGGGAAGTCGCGTGCCCGCGACACTTGCGGTTGGAGGAGCCATGATCGATCAGCCCAGCGATATCTCAAAAAGTCGTGCCCGAAAGATCTAGCGTGTGGATGGTAACTACACCAACACCCAATCTATCGCCCTTCACGAATAGATAGCTTGCATGGCGCCCAAGTAATGATAACCGAAATTTCACCCGTCTACGCACCAAGAAATTATATCAAGTAAATCTGATCAAAAGCAACAAAAGGCCGACTCAATCGCCCGATCGCGGGAGAATAAAAGGAGAAGGGAAAGGAAGAGAAAACCGGGCGCTTACGCTACTCGCATGCGCACCAACTCCGCTAAAAAAACAGCCGCCCATGGTCTCCTCCTGCATCCACGACAACCGGCATCCTGGTTCTCGGGCATGCCAGTTGGTGTTTCTTCTTCGCGTCCGCCCTGCTCAGAGTTATGTCGCACTCCGGGCACGTCACCCTGATCTCGAGGTGACACGCGACGATGTGCCGTGGAATGTTCCTGCGCTGCATGGGTAGAGCCGTGCACTGGCCCCACGCGCACGCGATCGTCATGCCGTCGCACGTGAAGGCATGCTCGTCCCGAAGGTGACTCGTGACGCTCCTTCTATCGCCTGCAACAAATGCCGTGCATCGTGTCACACCGCCCATCCACAGGCATTGGAACGTGTCCGTGCACAACGAGAGACCCGATCGCCCGTTCTGTGGTTGGGATGTGGATGCTGTATAACGTGTCAGTTCTTGTCCCGAAAACGATGGTATTACAACGGCAGGGAACGCACGGGTAGCCGGTGCAAGATTGCCGTGTGTGGAAGACTGTACAGAATTCGAGGTCACCGAGGGAAGATGACCGGTCGGCAAAACACCGTGTCCCGATTGTCCAGTGGTCTCTGAAAAGGTGGCGAGCTGAAAGCGAAGAACGGGGGGCCGCCCATCAAGAGGGCCGATGGAACTGCCATATCGCTCAGCAGTACTTACAGGATGGTTCCAAGTGGAGGGCTGCCAAGACGGTCCAGGAGCTTGTATCCAGCTCGGAGAAATTGGTGGACAGCGCTGGGGTGCGGACAACGCTCCCTGGAGTAGAAAGGATTGCTCTAACATGGGAGCTGCTACCTCCATTCTCGTGAGGTTTGTCCCGAGCCTGTCAGCATCACCGCCTGGACCACTAAACTGTGGCCAAAAGCGAGCCTCGTCAGGGTTCCAATTGTCTGTCCATGCATCCCCCCCGTACACACTGAAAGAAGGGTCAAAGGAAGAGGTATTTATCCACGAACTCGCGCTGGACGCAGAGCCGACAGGAACGTAGCTAAGTGAGGTTGGCGCAATTAGTTCTCACCCTTCGGGTTTGGTGTGCCATCGTGCACACCTTTCTCGGTTGGGCCCACCTGTCCAGCGCAATACACTGTGCGACGGATCGCCAGTGACTGGCGCATGTTGTTCTCGTGGGGCCGAACAATAATGACCGTACGGCAATTGGTTATCCCCCCATACAAGGGTATCCCTACTCACAAACAGTTTAGCGTCAGTTTCTTTCCTAAGGGATGGAAATCTTACCTTCTGGACGAAGTGGAAGGCATTGTAGCTCCGTGGGTTTGCAAGGCAGAGTCAGAGGTGAGGTCCCCGTTGCTTATAAAGTGCTCTCCGATATGATCTCATCCACGTTCCTTGTTCCAGAACTTGCGATAGCTTGGGAGGGGGAGGGACGGATCACGCTGAGGGAGATTGATGATACAGCAATATTGGAATCGCTGCAGTTCGATATTTTAGGAAGCAATCTGCGCCGCCGACGAGTTGGCCGGCAACCAAGTCGACCCCGTATTCAGTAGCGAGCGCGAACACACCGCAGCGGACAGTCAGAGCCCAAAATGTCTATTCCTGCTAGAACGACGGATCGGAGTGTATTAGATAGTGCATTCGGCCGCAGGAACGCGCCTACGTACTTACTACGAGTAAGCGGTGGCGCATCCGAGTTCCGTGGAAGAAGAGACAGCGTCCGGGAGTGGTTCAGCACGCCAAGCGATGCACGTTTCGCTTCGACCTGCATATGTAAAAACGACATAGCTAGGCGGCCCTGATCCATGCTGCATGGACGTGCCCAGATTTGGCATGTGAGTCAGTCGGTCGAAACATTCGATAGGAACATACTGCCCTCTTGAGAGGCCTGGTCGACCGTGTCCCCGAGTCGGAGCCGGGGATCCACCCCACGTGGCACGCGATCGAGTGCATAGACAAGTCGACTAGCTCGTTTCTGCTGTGTCTTGCTGCTTGGAAGTGTTCTCACATTGGTGGAAGGAATGATGGATAGAACCACCTTCTGATGACTCTGTGAATAACTAATCACCAGCACTGTTCACTGCAACTGCGGGTCGGCGTACCAACACGGAGGAGGGGAACGCTGTGTCGCGAAATGGCCGGTAACGATATGATGGACTGACCGAGTGCTGACCTAAAAAGTTTGAAAGACAATCGAGCCCTGACAAAGCATGTCTGTACGGCCCCTGATACAGCCGTTCTTCTGCGCCGCTTGCGTGTCGCTGCGGGGCAAAGGCCGATGAGAACATACATGCAGCGACCCACCCAAGAACGCCTAAAACACCCACACCACGCGTTGAACACGGGCTCCGAAACCGTCCTCGTCGGGGGAAACTCACGTTGAGTTGTTTTTCTCATCCGGCGCCTTGCGACATCATGTTGTGTCTCTACCGTCTTTCCTATGCCCGATGATACCACAACCTCGCTGCGCTTTGCTCTTCTGCCGAAGGAACACCTAAGGGCCTTTCATGCACATCAGTAATGGCTTCCGTCAGTAGCTCGCCGATAAGCAAGGCGACGAGTTAGCGAGGAAAACTCGCCGCATACGAGATCGATCAGGCATAGTCAGAACAATGTGCACACCAGTAAATCGACTTCGATTTCGTCCCACAGGAATACACTATGTACCGTCGTCGTGTGAGCGTAACGCATTAAGTCACTAGGCTGTATAACAGATGAGTATATGGAAGGGGTTTAATAGCGTGCCTTGCTCCCGGCGCCCACATGTACTCGGGGTCACCACGGGGCTTGGCGACCCCGGATATCTCCTATGTATTCGAGCATTCATGTGAAGTAAATAAGTAAAAGTTTCACTCAAATCGTCAAAACGAAACGGGGCCCAAGAGTTCCAGCCGAGGACCATCGATAAATACGGCAGGATCAGCAAGAAAAAAAGGGGGGGCAACAACCCCTAGCGCCAGCTGCCTGCAGCGGGACAAACACGTTGGTGTTTGGGAATGACGTCCTGACGGGACAGTTTCTTGAAGCACATGGGACAAGTCACTTTAGCCTGTAAATGACACGTTACCATATGCCTTGCAATGCTACCTTGTTGCATCGTCGCTCCGCATCCGACCCAGTAGCACCTCGCTTGTCGGGTGTCGGAGCCACCGAACCCATGGTGTGCGTGCAAGTGGCGATTCACATGAGATCTGGTGGCCTGCACCATGACATTACACATAACGCCACCCCCCGTCCACAGACAAGGGTATGAGGCATCCACCGGCCCGCCATTTGACTCTGAGATGTTGTCCAGAATAGGATGGGTAGAGGGAGAGGAATTTGGAAATGGGAAGCCAGGGAAATCGTAA
>JBBPKC010000614.1:0-13407 GCA_038089055.1 Tylopilus aff. balloui
ATCCAGACCGATCCGTCGAAGCTTACCGCAACCTCTGATATAGGTGATATCATCCTCGGAGTTCCCTTTATGCGGAATGTCTACACCGTCATGGCTTACGAAGAGCCAGACGCCACTGGGAAATTTAGCGCCCCCGTTCAATTTGGGATCCGTCCGGCGCTCGGCCTACTTGGCGTCACAAATGCTACCAGGGCCTTGGAGGAATTTGATCAAGTTCGCGTGTTAAAACAACCATTGGGCAGTGGGTCTCCACAGCATTACTCGAGTTCCCAGAGTGCTGGATCGCAGTTTTCGGTCGGCATCAAGGTTCTTGTTGGCCTGATTGGTTTCTTCGCGCTCTGCTCAGCGCTTTTCGCTTTACGGTGTTTCTTTGCACGAAGACGGTTACGGAATACCTTTTCTGTTGAGAAAACGGAAGACGGATTGGACGAAGACATGGAGCATGGAATGTACCAAAGGACGCGAGGCAGTTCATTGTCTAACCTAGACCAGAACACGCTTGTATACGATTCCCCACTGCGCAAAGACAAGTTCTTGCCAGACCACAATCACAGAGCGGAATTCGGCCTGCGGAAAGGCATTCCTTCTACCAAGTCAGAAATATGTGATCCTTGGGACCCGCTTGCCGGCACATGGCGTGACACTATCATCGGCACCGAAGCAAGGGAGGCGACCTCGCTTCATTCGTCATATTCTCAGCCACCTGACCTCGCCGACGTGGATGTCAGTTTCAGTTCGCCGTCTGCATCGCCCGAGCTCACGTCTGTGTTGCTGACGGTGCACGACAGAAGCGATTCCCAAACGAGCGATGTGGCCGAGTTCGGGATGCACTCTGGGGGGATAATGGCTGGGATAGGAACGGCAGAGCGAAGGAGCGTCATCGATACGGGGCTCCAACTCTCTCGGTCGAGCTTCGACAGCACGAAACCGAGGACCCCACTACGACCTATCGCCTCTTCCTTGCAGTTCTCGCAGACGCTCGCGTCGCAGCGCGAATCTGTCCATGCCACATGTCCCGGGGACCGGACGCCTTGAAGTGGTCTCAGACCGAGTAGCGTTGTTGCGCTTCTCCATGTACATGTTACTACCTTGTTCGTTCCGTTTTCTGTGGGTTATTCTTGGCATGGACCTCTACTCGAGCTGGGCAATTGAAATAAAGTGTATTCCCGTGTGTTGCTAACAAGTTGCAATATCATTACACGTTATCTTGTATCTCCAGCCGAGCAGAGTGTTGTCGTGGGGACCTCTTTCGTATCCAAGCTCAGTGTGGAGTGGTACTCTGCTTACACGTTTGATCAATCATTGCAATGGCACGTAGTTAGTGAACTTTGTACATCTGCACAGTTACTTCGCTTGCTAGTGTGTCCGCACCCTTTCTGACCGAATAATGGATCTCGACATCGAGTTCCCTGGAATTAATCTCGCTCTTTTTGCAGTAAAACGTGCCAGATACCATTGTACCTGCACGAGAGACAACGAATCGGAAGGGTAAAGAACGGAGCGAATCGGATCGACGCGCGGAATTTACCTTCCTCAGCAACGATCGGGTCCTTGAGCAAGAACAGAGTTTGCATCCAATGCGTCGGTTGACTCATTGGTCCCGTACTGAAACTAATGATGCGCTTCTCTTCGCGTTTTTTCAATCCCGGGCTCAAGCTGGCCCTGCGCTTGGGCGGTGGTTTACCCGCGATGGGCCACACCTCTGCGAGGGTAACGTCGCCGTCCTTGATGAGCTGCACGGGGACATCCGGAGAGAGATGTTCCCCATTCGTAGTAAAGAATGTGTCAAAGTAGAGTACGAATGCGTGGATTTTGGTGTGAATGGGTGATATCGAGGTGAGCGAAAACGGGGATGTAAACTCGAGTTGACGGGATGTGATAGTTCGGAGATGCAGATCCTGAGGGAAATGGGTTACGGAAACGAGAGTAGGGGAATGAAATCCTACTTTGAGTAGATATGGCTCGCTGACTACCGATTCTGGGCTGACGACGTCAACGATTGCATCCTTGTAGATGTTATGCGCCATCTCAGAAAGGTCAAATCCTGACATACGTTTCAGTCAGTTCAATCGCACGATGGAGGAAAGGTGTATACCGTAGACGTCATTCCAGAAGTCCACCCTTTCCTTCATTATTTCGCTGCCCTGGCAGAGCGCCAGCATCATCCTGCATTGACTTGGCGCCATGACACCTCCATTTGGACGGAGGAATCTGTCGCGTGCGTGTAAAACGGAATTGAGCATCGATTCGTAGAGGAGTGCATAGCCCATCCATTCAGATATGATGATGTCGACGTGATCGACGTGATCGGGTAGACTGATTTCTTCCACTTTTCCGCGTATTACGCTGAGATCATCAGCCATGATCAGCGACAACATGGGGATGCCAACCGGGATACAGCAGAGCCTACGTAATCACGTCCTGCAATCCATTTTCGTCTACGATTTTTTGGGCCCTCTCGGCAATACCGCTCGCGTCGATAGCATAGACATGTTTCGCCCCGGATTTCGCTGCAAATAGAGAAAGGACACCGGTCCCACAGCCGACGTCGAGGACGATGGCGTCACGGAATAAGATGGGGTTTGTGAGGATAAATGAAGCATATGAAGATGTCCGGACTTTGTCTTGTATCATGACAGCATGAATATCTGGATTCCAGGGAAGCGTCATCTGTTTTATCTATATAGAGACTCCAGCACAACAAGATAGCGCATACCGTTGTATTCATAGCTCAAGAAGTAGTGCGTGTCGTCATCCCGGAGTGCCTCGCTCGTCGAAGGACCAGGATCATTTACTGTGTCAACGATGTTAGAGATGTCCAAATTTTGAGTGATGAGTCTTCGGTAGTCTGCCAAGTCACTCTGTGCTCTGGACAGCCTCCTTTCGAGGATTTGAATGCGCCTAAGGGCACTAGGGAGGTCTGAAGGCGGGTTGGAACTGTGGTCGGCAGAAGGCTCGTCGTCGGACCAATCGTCGTCAAGATCAAGTTCTAGAAGGGAAAGTGCGGAGGTGATCGCAGCGAACGAGAAGTTAACTTACGGAGTAAGGGATCATCTTCGATAACGGGAATGAGATAGTCATCGGATGTCAAGAAAGACTCGGCCCCTGTTAGATTGCCAACCTCCGTGGGGGTCAATTTCTACGCGAAAAACAGCACAGTCATCTTAGGTGCTAACAGGAACGTCGTCGTTCTTACATGTTTTCGGATGAAGTTGATCAGTCGTAACCGGCGATGAAAGTCTAGCTCTGATTTGTTCCAGGTCGATTTCAGTAGCCACGACGAGCACATTCGCGAAACAGACGCACTCCATTGTTTGCTTGCGGCATCGAGGTCGAATCCATGCGTGGATTTATCGTACGCCAAGGCTTCCGCTGCTGTGGCGAACGATTTATCATCGAATAAAGACCGACAAGGTTGAAGTCGCCCTTGATCGGAAATCCAGTCTTCAAAATTGTTATCTTCCTCTGAATAATCTTCAGAATCAGAGCTTGAAGACACTGTACGATCGACCGTGTCGCCTTGCGTATGTGGAAGCGCAGCGAAGTGGATACTCATGCTGGCGTATGAAGATCAAGTGATTGGGTACTGCCTTCGCCAGCTTGAATGTTTCAAGCCCTGGAAACACTCAGGTGCCCTGTCGTCTCGCGTACCATGGAGCAGTGTCCAGTACATCCAAACGGCAAGCATGGCAAAAATTCAAGGGTACACTACATGAAATCCTCCTCGATGGCCTTGCCAGTCAGCTTTGGAGCGTCTGGGTCTTCCTCGACATTGGATAACAGGTCATACGACCGAGCAGCCTTCTCTTCCTCCCTTTGTCTCGCGAGCTCATTCTCTTCTTTCTTCTAGAAACAAAAGCGGTGGGTTTCGGACCACACTCTGAGAGCAGGATGCTTACTCGTTGAGCAGCTATCGCACGCTTCTCAGTGTTCTCTTTCTTCGCGCGATCAACCTTTTCTTGCTCGTGGTCCACCACTTTTTCAATTTTGGTTTTGTTGAGGCGATTGACAATGGGGTTTTCTCGGTTTGGGACATAGACTGGTGCAGGCGCTTAGCAATTCTGGGAGAGGAAACTGATGAACACACCTCTCTTCACCTAAGTCAAAATTATGAGAGTAAGCATACGTACGGCGAGCCATGTGGTAGACATACCCGTTTGTCGCTATAGAACGAGACTTGACCGACGGCCATGTCTCCTTGTTTCTTGCGTATGATTCACGTTACTATGATCCGTTTATCGCTTCATTGGTTACCCATACCTTGAGGTTGTCAGCAGGTGTGTATATGACTGTCAGATTATCCTTCTTGTTTCCTGAAATATCGCGAGATAAGAAAAGTGAAAGTGACGATCTGTGCGTTTACATGCCCTCGATCGAGTTCGCCTTTACTAACTGAGCACAGTCTGTCAAGAGGGTCTGGGGTATCGCCTCCCAGGTCATACCTTCGGGCATGCGGAGGTACACATGAGCGGAGGAGAGCTTGTCGACGTGGAACCACACATCCTGAGGCCAGGCATACTTGATCAGATCCTCGTCTGATCTGTCCGAGTGAATGTCGGCCTTGTATACAGGTCGACTCGACACATACTTTCGACCTTGTCCTTTCCCATGTAAATCGTTGCCGGTGGATTCACCGCTGGAGTTGGATCAGAATACCCGAGTTACATTAATGCAGCGACTCACAAGACGACGTGAAGAAGAGGACCATGCTTAACCGGCGTGGGAAAACCTGTATCAAAGGCCGATATCGAGTCAGCCCTCTGACTTGACTTCGACCACCATCCGTGCAGCTGCGTCCTCCGTACGTACTTTTATTTGTGAGCCTCGTACTTGTCAATCTTCTGTTCTACACTTATCGAGGGGTCAGAATTGGTGCCAGTCGCACTCGAAAAAAATATCGTCTCGTGATTGTTCAAGTCAACATGCAACCTGCGCCGAACCGGTTAGGACTTGGTCTGCGTCCACCTTTGCCGTCGTATGGGCAAGGTCCCTCAATTTCGGCTCTCGCACAGCAGCAGCAAATGATGCATCAGCCTTTCATGCCTCCCTTGAAACAGACAACACTCTTTGTCGGCTCGATATCTGGAGGGATTACCGACGCCTTTCTGAACCGGATGCTCGCCGTGAGTATCCAATGATATTGGCTAGTGGCACCTACTGAATCGTGTCCGAATGGACGTTTAGGCTTGTGGTCCCGTCAAGTCGTTTAAGCGACTTATCACCCCTGCAAACAAACCGCAAGGATTTGGTTTCGCTGAATTCGAGGACCCAGACTCTGCCATGAGATGTTTGACGCTCCTGCAAGGCATCGAGCTACCGGCGCTTGAGGATGGGTGCGCAAACAAGAAGCTTCTGGTGTGTCCCATCATTGTCGGGTTAAACGTTTCACACCTACGTCGCATACGTTTTCTCAGATCAAAGCTGACGAAAAGACAAAACTTTTTTTGGATGCCTATTCTGCGCAAAAAATGAAAACCGACGTAAGGTTCAAGCTTCCTCGTATCTTTGTCGTATTCTTACTTGGGTCTTCCTACGTGGAATTAGGCGGACGAGGCCATGATACAACAAGCCAGTGACAAAGTCAACGAGCTTGTCGAAGAGATCAATCGTACTTCCCAGGATGCAGCCAATAACGGCCTTCTTGATAAAGAGAAATACGTCATACCTCCCCACCTACACGATCTACAGGAAGCTGATCTACCAGAAACCCAACGCGGTCTCGTTATCTCCGAGATCGCACAGTTTCGCGAACGTGCAGCGAAGCGCGAGCGAGAGAAAGTACGAGAAGTACGCGAGAGCATACCCAATCTCTTGTCTGTGACGCCGAGTGGACCAAAGTCGAGGGACTGGGGTAAGCCACAGTCGCAGCAGCCGTCTCAATCGACGCCTGGAAAGGGTCAACAGACACAGGGGAAAGGGCCACAAAGTTATAGCAAGCCTGTCGGATTTGTAAAAGCGGAGGATACGAGTGCTGCGACGGGAGCGTTGGATGAGCGGAGTAAAGGCCCAAAGACGGACGAGGAAATGGAGAGGGATCGGAAGGATGCCAGAAGACGAGACGAGGAGGTCTCCTTCAAGGACGTGAGTATTTCTTCCGACCAGTAGTGAAGCGTCGCAAGTGCGTGTAGTGATGCTCACCACATACCCGTGAATCTCACAGAGAGAACGCCGCTATGAGCCTCGAGAACGAGCTCGTGTTGCCGCACTAGAGCGGTCGATTGCGCGCCAAAACGCCATCAAGGAAGCAGAGGAACGGGATCGCGGGGAGATGCAGGTTCGGCTCGATGTCTGGGACGATGACGAGAGTGATGAGTTGTTCTACGTGGACAGGTATGTTGACTGAACTTCCTTCGTCGTCGTATCCTGTTCATGTGGTGGCATTGTTAGAGCACGCTGGCGACAATCTCGTGCACGTCGGGTCGCAGCCGAAGAAGCGGCGGATGCTGAATCGCGTGCCTACGAGGAGCGCGAGGCCGAGAATCTCCGCATCGAATCAGAGAGATTCCTGGCTCGTCAAATGGAAGACATGCAGGCACTGGCTGAAGAACAGCGTAAAGCTGGAATGCTTCTCGATGATGGCGCACCTGTCAAACTCAACATGTCGATTGCACCTGCACCAGTCAAAGCCGAACACGCGACGAAGGATGTTAAGGCCGCAGTATTTGGACAAGAGGAAGAGGAGGAGGAAGACATCAAGAAGCGGAAAGTGCCATTGGTCAAACTTGATTTCAGTGCTGCGGAGGGCGAGAAGGCGAAGGAGCGGCTACAGACAATCAAGGTATCTGTACCCCATGACAAGGAGACCCTGTTCAAGGCAAAGGTCAGGTGGGATGGTCTCAACGATGTAAGCTCGTGTTTTTTTCTTTGTGAGTTCGCTAATTGTATCGCTAGAGCATGGTTGACCGAAAATTCGAACCACTGGTCAAACGTTTGATGGTTAAATATCTCGGTGAACTAGAAGACGATGACCTCATCATGTTCGTCCTAGAACATCTCAAGGACCATAAAAGTCCCCAGAAGCTTGTAGATGACCTGGAACCAGTATGAGATCTACATTTATCTGACATTATTTCTCTGATCAGCTCCTTTTCATAGGTTTTGGAAGAGGAAGCTCAAGAGTTTACTACCAGCGTTTGGAGACAGGTCATTTTTGAAAGTATGTCATATGGCGAGGGGCTCCTCACTGAGCGCATGATGGTCGATTAGGAGTACTGAGAAGGACTGGGCAATGGGACGTGTTGAACCTCTCGCATCGATACCTTCACTTTGCTCGTGTCAAGGGGGGCAGGTGCGTTGTAGCATTACTATGATGCATGGCTAAGATGTGTGAGTTCGGGGTGTGGGTAGCTGTTTCGTTTTTCTTGATGCACTTCTAGTCTGAAGAGCAGCCATGATGAGCCTAAGGCATACTCTCGTAAGTCGTCCTTGCATCTCCTATATAAATGATATTTGCATGCAATCTGGAGTCTCTTATGCATTTACGTGAATACACGAAGCTTGAGATCGCAACGTTGCATCAATGTTGAGTCTTTGTACCTTTCATCCGTCTTGAGCATATTGACCTTGGCACCCTAATCTGAGCGTCGTGCTAGACGACGTCCATCGTTGGGCTTTGCAACTAAATGGAGCGTGATTGAAACACTTCCACGATAATAAATTGCGACATGAGACCCGTCGTTGGTCTTGTCACCATGATATGGTCGTCCGCCAGGTGAGCGTGATGCGCGTTTCCGGTTCAGTTGCACGACCGATATCATACAGCACCTCCCACTCGTCATTAGGTTCGTCCTGACAAGTTTCATGCCACCATTGCTCGGATGAGCCTGTTTGGCGCTGATACTGTGTTGCAATTCGTTAAGGCCAGCTGACTTTAGCATTGTACATGCACGACACAATGCGATGTGCCGACTGCCTCGAATCCATTTTTTCGAGGGATTCCCATCGGAATTACTACGGGATCCGCTCGGCGTGGTCGTGCGTGCGTCTATAAATTGTACCTAGGTTCACGCCTCTAGCAACCTCACATTTGCAGGCAGCAAGCTACGCAGGCACCCTCGGCCCACAGGAAGCTTTCATCCCAAAGGTAGCCCCATTGACTTATATACACTCCTTTTAGTTGTCCTTGATTTGATCCGAGTGTAGCAGAATTTCCCGGTGCATGGGAGTGGGTTTCATGTAAATTACTCCTTTCTACCGCCGCACGAGCAGCGAAGGTCCAATTACGAACGCAGCTTTGGTCAGCGCCTAATCAAATGTTGCGGTAGTGCGCTCCGGTTTTGACACGCTCGTGGTGGTCGCCAGACAGTCTTTTTGGTCGTGCCTGCCAGCAAAGGTCACCAGACCTCGGCTAATATCGGTCATGTCCATGTCGAGGCGCCCGCAGCTCGTTTGATCATAAAAAGTTTGCTGTTGTCATGTGGGGTCATGGCAACTGGTCTTCGTCTTCTTTGGTCTTCCAGGAGAGTCTCGGCGTCGCGACTCTGTTGGTTTCCGCAGGAACGCGCCCGCAAGTTCACTTGGATTAAAACGTTGAAGCCTTTCAGTCCAAATGTTCACATCTTTGACGTTCGCCGGCCTCATCGCGCTGGCGAGTCGTCATGCCCATGCTATACCCCAGGAAGCGACCACCTCGGCGACGACGGGGGTACCCACTGTGATCGTCTCAACCTCGACACCAAGCCCTACGGTTCCCCTCACTGCCTTGGTACCCTCGCAGGCTGCTTTGCCACCCGTCCAGCCGTGGTGCATTGGTAACATATATTGTGCGGGCTCTGTGAGTACGCAGTCATTTGTGGTTAGAAGCAAACTGACCGCAATCCCAATGACATAGTTGTTGCAAACAGTGAACCTCGCACGGCCTTACTCTGATGCAAAGACGATCGTTGACAAACCCACACGCAAATCTTCTCAACAAGTCCTCGCAGACTTTGCCACGTTCGGTCTCTCGAACGTGACTGAGGGCGATATTGTCAACTTCTTGGACAATGATTTCCTTGGGGAAGGTCGCGAACTCCAAGGTGCTCAGTTACCGGGGTTCACTGCTAGTCCGTCGTTCTTGAGCAATGTCACCGACCCTATGCTCCAAGCGTTTGCGCAAACCGTCCACGGATACTGGACCCAACTCGCAAGAGTGGTCAACCAATCGTCTCTTTGTAGCATATACCCCGGCGGAGCGTGCGAGAGCACCTTCATTCCGCTGAATTACAGTTTCGTCGTTCCTGGTGGTCGCTTCCGAGAACAGTGTTTGGGATTTCCAGTGCCTGTATCCGATTCGGCGCTGACGTGTTCTTAGACTATTGGGACAGCTATTGGATTACCCAGGGCTTACTGGAATCACAACTTTACGATACCGTTAACGGAACATTGCAGAATTTCATGGACGAGATCCGAGATTTCGGTTTTGTGCCCAACGGTGGTCGAACTTACTGTGAGTTTGTGCTTTTCGATTCCCGCGGTTCTATAGGCTCATGTGTGTAGACTTGGACCGTTCCCAGCCCCCATTGTTCATTCATGTAAGTTTCGAGTATTCGATCAATATAAGTTGACGTGCGTCAAGATGCTTTCGGACTATGTCACCAATACAGGCGACAGATCGATACTTCAGCGTGGACTACCGAGTGCTGAGGTACATGTTTTGTTGTCCGATGCCGTTCTGCTAGCTTAGATTCCTTCAGGCAGAGCTTGCGTGGTGGGCCAACAACCGCACAATTCAAGTGACGAGCCCATATACCGGCCAGACCTATTCCATGACTCACTATGCGGTCGTCAACAGTGCGCCACGCCCAGAATCGTACATCGAAGATTACTTGACTGTCAATGATCCCACACTATCGACACCGCTGACAGACGTCCAAGCTGCCGAATTGTATAGCGAGCTTGCCTCCGGAGCAGAGACGGGTTGGGACTACAGCTCCCGGTTCGAGCGTGTCCCGCAACTTGGTAATCCGGGCCTGCGTACACTGAACGTAAAAAACATTGTTCCTATCGATCTAAACAGTATACTTTGTGAGTAATTTGGTTGGCCATCTTCTGGATATATGGCTGACTTATGCTAGACAGGGCTCATGTCCTCCTAGCCAACCTTTACGGTGACTCGAACGTCACAGCCGCTGCGAACCACCTCCAAATCGCCGCCAGGATCAGTGCTGGGATCTTGGACCTTATGTGGGACTCTTCAAAGCTTGCGTTCTACGACTTCAACATCACTTCAAACTCGCGGAATGCCATATTCACGACTGCAACGTTCTACCCCGTGTGGAACGGTATCATACCCGATGAAGTCCTCGCCTCTCAGGCGAATGCGTTCGGTTACTTCGCTGCTGTGAACATGGTCATGAACAGGTACAATGGTACATTCCCTGTCACCTTCAATGATTACACGGGGTTGCAGTGGTAACCGTCCTTCGCTGTTGATAAGCTGAAGTCATTCCTGATGTATCCGCCTTAGGGATGCACCGAATGCTTGGCCGCCTCATCAATTCATCATTATGTCTGCTCTCGAGGCGTTGCCTTCCAACCTTACCACAAATACACTCCCCACACCTAACTCGGGTCAATCAACATACGGCCTTGTCCCCGCTGGCCAGCTCAATTTCACGGAAGCTCAGCTCCCCGGACAATCGTACCATAACCCTCGAACGTTAAACTTCACTTCAACGGGACCTGGTGCTGATGTCAACCGATTGAACGGAACCGTCGTGAACGGTGGAAATGCCACAGCCGGCGAAGGCTGGGCGGCTACCCTCAGGCGTGAGATGGCGAACAGATACTTCACGAGTGTCTTTTGTAGCTGGTGAGTGAACTTTATTTTTCTTTTTAGAGCGTTACATTGTCTCCAGGCACGCCACGGGAGGGTCTATTTCGGGCATGTTACCCCGGTTGCCGGATGCACAGCTCAACCTTACTAATAGCGTCAACAACACTGGCAATGTACGTTGTCCCTTGCGCGTTTTGATGTCGTTGCTCGGTCTGAGAGGCCCCCCAACTTAAGATATTCGAAAAGTTTTCCAATCTTGATGTCGATTCTTCGGGTTACGGCGGCGAATACACCGTTCAAGCAGGTTTTGGTTGGTCGAACGGCGTCCTGCTCTGGGTCGCAGCCAACTACGGTCATTTGCTTGTCGCGCCCCAGTGCCCCCCGCTAGTAGCTGCCACGACTAGCAGCTCGAGCGGTGCTGCAGACTTGAGGCTATCGTCACCCTCCACAGTGGCTATCGCTGCTGCTGCACTTATTTTACTCGTCGGGTCATCCTTACTGTGAGGGTGTTAGTAAAAACAAGTGCAGGTTAATGTTATCATTAGGATGACTAGAGACATTGACTGGCAATTGAGAAGTTATGTAGGGTTAAGCATCTATTCTTGTTGGGTATCCTTGCTTTGTTCCCAGCATTATGGGATGTGAGCACTGCTTGTTCATGAACCCCAGTGAAAAGTGATTGTTGATGAGTCTCACTGGATATTGTTGAGTATGACTTGTCCAAGGTCAATTTTGTTTAAGATCTGATAATGTTGTTATGCACAAGGTGGTGAATAGATAAGATGTCTAATGATTATCCTAATGCTATTAGGGTTTTTTCCCTAATGAGATAAATTGCACATCATAAGTGTCAAAACTTAAGCAGATGAACATCTAGTATAACTCTAGAACTCTAGAGTTGGGTAGATGGATGGACTTGGCTTCACCTTATGTGATATGCCCTTGTAAAGGATCTGTGTCATAGGTTTACAAGCAGAGAGTCAGAGGTCAGAGATAAGTTAGAGTAGAGATCATGCAACAACTTTAAGAAGACTAGAAAGAAGAATATCATGTTCTGTTGATATTTAAATTGCCCTATACAGGTAGATTCTATAGAGTTTATATATGGAGAGAAATTGGATGACTAAGTCTGGGGTTGGAAATGAAATATACAGCAACTTTAAAAAGTAGTCCAATATTTCACCTAGATACAGAGTGTAAAGCACCTTGTCAATACCTATGGGAATTTCATTTCACTTTGGTGAGATCAAATATAGTATCTACTCCTGGCTACAATTTGGCCCTTAGGTTATATGATTTGACCCAGTGGCTATGGAGATATGGTCATTTGGAAATAGAGACTCTATTGGAACACTTTATGTACTTTTCATATGAACACTATAATCATATTAAAAATATAATATATTTAGCATTGTTTGGTGATGTAAACAAAAATACATATATAAACAGTATGTCTGAGCTTTAAAATGTTCTCACACTTTCTCTACTAATCAAAAAGCCAATATCCTGCTTAGCTTGATGCTAGTCAATCTGTAGTCTTCATTGCCATTAAACTACATGTTGGCCTCTCCATTGTGTCTAGGCCTTGCTCCCAAAAGTGTCCAAACCTGGAAAAATCCTCTGGTAATTGTTTATTCAAGCTTTCCTCTATTACTATTTATTATACTATTTATTTTATTTTCTCTCATTAGGTAGATAATACTGTTTAGATCACCAAAATACCATCTAACATCATTGACAAACCTCTTTACTCTAATATAATCTGCCAGCACTTGAAAAAGAATGGTATAAAGGTTATCTTCAAGCAAAAATATTCTCTTTTTTCAACTAGACATTAGAAAGCTCATCTAGATTTGTCTATACACACAAGGATTGAACTAAAAGAAGGTGATATGGTTAGATGACACTAAGATCAATTGCCTGGGATTAAATAGAAAAAGCCAGAAAAGAGCCTTAGTGATAGATTAATGAAAGGGACCATTAAGTATAAAGGAAATTCTTTGATTATGTGGGGATATATGACTTGGCAAGAGATTGAATATATTATCAAGATTGATGGTAGAATAGATGAGAATCTCTATCTCTAGATTTTGAAGGAAAAACTTCTACAAACCATGGAGTACCATGATCTCAATTCTTTTAATGTTATTTTTTAGCAAGACAATGATCCCAAGCATAGCTGCAAAAAGGTCAAGTAGTAACTAGAGAAGTAGAATTTTAGAACCATGATATGGCCTGCATAGTCTCCAGACCTTAATCCCATTGAATATCTCTGGTGATACCCTAAAAGAAGGCTTAAAGAGTATGAAATCTCTTCTAAGAAAATAGAGAAGTTTTGGAATAGAATTAAGATAGAGTAGAAAAAGATATTAGTGGAGAAGTGTCAAGAGTTGATTAAAAGCATGCCTAGGAGAGTTAAAGCAGTGCTTAAAGCAAAGGGGCTATATCAAGTACTAATTATATTCTAATATCCATGAGTACATAAAGTATTTCACTAGAGTCTTTGTTTTTAAATAACCATATCTTCACAGCCACAGGACCAAATCACATGACCTAAGGGCCAAACTGTAACCAGGAGTAGATACTATATTTGGTCTTATCAAAGTAAAATGAAATTCCCATAGATATTTACAGGGTACTTCACACTTTAT
>JBBPKC010000615.1:0-13402 GCA_038089055.1 Tylopilus aff. balloui
CAGGCAGCGAGTAGCAAGATCGAGTTTATTTCCTAGCAGGCAACGGATAATTCGTTACTACGTTCCACCTCTTTCTTGGACACGTCGACGCCTTCAGATTGGCTGGATACAGAAGACATGCCCGACCGCGCTCTCACCGCACTTATCGAGCATCTGGTCGATACGAAGGCACAGTCGTCTTCCGTAACACTGGCAATTCGCATGACCCCTTCTATGTACCGCGGACAAGCTCTCCACCGCATCCCACGTTGACTCACCGAGACGAGCGGTCTTGACGTTGAGATAGACCAACTGATCCAGGGTTTCATCATTCTCTCACTCCGACTTGTTGTGCCAAATTCCCCGAACATAGGGTCGACTCCGAGACCCGCAGCGAAGACAGCAATGCTGACCCGCTCGAGGCATATATTCATCTCTCTCCTTTCGAACCGCGTTCTCACAACGGTACGACTCGAGCTGCCATCGACCTCACCCAAACCTCTGTTTGACCGTGACGAGGTTGGTGCTGAAATGACTGTTTTTTCCGACTTCCGTATTGACGCTGTTGGAGTTCCCATCGAGGATGAGGTGCCACCGCCTGGCACTATATCGCAGTTGTTGGACGCCCAACCCGAGATATCACCTGTGGGGGTGTCTTACGGAAGAAAATCCTGATACCGTCACGTCATCTTCGCTCAAGGGGTGGTTCAAAACGAGGAACTGGCCCAAAAACAGGGTCGACCCTTTGCAGAGTCATTCCGCCCTGTTCCTCGGTTTCGTCTCCGACCCTCAGGGAGGGTGAACATTACAAACGAAGGGATTTTAGTAATGGCTGAAGGTCGCCATCGGCACGTGAGTTCTCTGTTTGATAGGTGAACAGTGGGTTCGTCCTTGCTAGAGTCTGCATTCAGGGTCTGGATAGCTCTTTTAGCACAGACCACCTGCCAAGACGACGGCCCCGAGAAACGAAAGATACGTCTCATGGCGAACGGCATACAGCAGGTCAAAGGAAAGCGGACTCCGTGCGTCTTTTCCTGGTGACGGTCGGTCAATTCCGTGACGACTCACGTTCTGCCCAGACACGACCGCCTCATCCCTTAGTCAGAATATTCACTGTCACAGTACGCCCCCCTTCAATGCATGATTTCGTGCATCGAAAACTTTCGGCGGACTTCCCTAGCATATCGCTCCCGTTCTCTGAGTGGATGCTGTGTTTTCGCGAGGATGCCGAGGACGGGATACCGTGCGCATGTACGATACTGGGGTCGCGTCACCATGTGGCATCCTCGCCCGTACTATCCCCAAGTCTCGAGCTTGCTAGGATATCCGATTTAAGTGATCACGTGTAACGCTCCTCGGATGTTACCGGAGCAGTAGGATGCCAGACGCACTCAGACGTCATCTGCCCGACAGGCAGTATATATACCAGACACCCGCCTGTATCTCACATTCTTTTCTTCTCTCTCTGAACGACGTACGTTTAGCATGTTCTGCTCCGAGTGTACCACCGCCGGTGGTTCCATCACGCTGCCAAGGGCTAGGGTTTGGGGGCCCGGGGGGTCAGTGGTCTTGAGAAAATGTTGTTCGGCGCCGAGGTCGGGACTAGACTCAGCGTGTCATCCTTGATATCTATTTGAATCCGCTCGAGGGTGTACCCTAACAAATCGAGCTCGCGCGTTCTCTCTGCGCCCGCATGTACTCGTACCAGGTCATAGCTGACTCTGCATACCATAACGTGTGTAGGTACACCGAGGTAAATTATCCGTGAGAAGCTGTCACTCATACAAGAACGATCTCCTGCTCGCTCGAGCTGGCCAGCCAGCCATTATCCTTCGATCTACGGTCAGCCTTGGAGTCAAATCTGCCGACCCGTTTGAACTTCGACGTGTCCTCGCCCGCTGGAACCACGACGATGCCTACCGAGAACGAGCCTAGGGGATCCCACACCAGCGGGACGACATGGTACATGTCCCCCGGCCGCTCCTCCTCAGCGTCGAGGGACACGTATCCAACGTCTATCAGCTCCTGACTCAAGCCCGCTACCAGCACGCGCCCTCCCTCCAAAACGACTCGCTTCATCACGCCCCTGAGCTTCAAAACCCCACCCGTCACTTCACCAAACGGATTTTCTTCGCTCGCCAGCACCACTTGGCAGTCGAGAACGCCTGCCTTCCGGAGGTGATCGTCGTCTGCAAGGCTCGTCTCCCCATAGTCGACCACGACGAGCCCGTCGATCGACGCCCAGGACCACGACGGCGCGCGGTACGCTCGAGGTCGTGGACGCACCCCCCCACCAGCTGCCTCCCGTTTCCAGAGCAGGTCCAACAAGAGGGTCTTGCGCCACAGCCCAGCGAGGTACGCGTCCTTGTACGCGAGATGGAACTGCTCGGCGACGCCGGCGAGGGCCACGAGCTTGTCCGACGGGACGGAAATGTCGCGGAGCGTATACGTGAATATCACCGAGAGCCATGCCTGTCGGTAAGCTGTGTGGTCCGCCTCGGAGAGCGTCGCGGCGTTGGCCGACGACGCTGGTGGTCGGTAAATGACGTTGGGCAATCGCATGCCAGTGCTGGGCTCACACAGCGCGTGGCCTATGTTGGCCGTTTCGGTCTGGCAATGGAACTTGAGTGTGTCGGACGCGTAGACCAGGGTACGAGGGGGAAGAAGCTTTTCCTGTAAACACCAGCCGCGGTAGTTGATAGGTTCCAGCTCGTCCCAGTATGAGTGAGATGCGTCTGCGGTGTCGGTGTCCAGCGGCTTGGCGATCCATACGGAACCGATGGATCCGTCTGGACAGCGGTAAGGGACCCGGGCGTCGGGGACTTTCTGTGGCCTGTGCCGATGCAAAAAACCCTCCCGTGTGCTCTGCGCACAGGCCACGTTGACAGCGAGGTACGCATGTCGGTAGATCTCTCGCATTCGCGCCAGCTGGCGGTTCTTATCATCGACCGAGTCTTGGATAATGCAGAGCGCATCAATCCACAAGTAGCGTTGGCCAATCCCATGAGTGACTATGACGGCATCTTGGATAGTCTGAGGGAACTTCGAAATGTCCAACCCTTGTGTGACGTATTCGTTAATGTTTTCCTTCAATGTCAATGGCTGAGGACCTCCCCAGACATAGCTGAGCGCGAGATAGTGACCGTGCTGGTTACCGCCCGTCAATACGATCCTAGGTTTTGTCACGTTCGAACAGTCGATCACTCGATCGGGGAGACGAGCCGTTTTCGGTTGAGGACATTTCTCGTGATGGTTGCGGACGCAATTGTCTACACATTCCAGTGCCAATCGGTAACTTTCGGGCGTCGAAATGTCCGTGATGCGATTCCGCGCTTTCACGAATTTGGCCGCCTTGTCGTCTAACCGGTTGAAACCACGATTAGGCATGTACCGTATTGTGAGTGGGGGGCATGGATATCTATGCTTACCTGGACTGGTATACATGTAATACCGTCGTTCCCCGAACGACTCTGAACTGTGGAAAACTACCGACAACGTCTTCTCTCCAGCTGGTGTACAGTCAGAGTTTTCATCACAGACAACCCGTATCTCCACTTGGGAGTCTCCTCTGGTTGTAGCCAAGTCGGGCTGAGCAAGAAGACGACACCAATTGCATCCATCGCGGTCAGCGGACGTCTGGAGAGCGGCCCAGGTTGTCTTGTACGCAAAGCCCTTTGAAGAGCCTGTCTGACTTGGTGCTGGACCGGCGGCTAGGACGGTCTGCCAAGCGTCGTGGGTGAAGACGCTGTTCCAACAGGCGTCGCAAACGAGGCTTTTTGTAGCGGGATCGGTGGCATCCACGAACGTGGGCTCAGTCGACTGAATTGAGGCTGCACGAGAACAACAAGTGCCCATAACGACGACAAAAACGAGGGTTGAAATACCCTGGGTAAGCCAAGGTGTCGACCGAGGGCACGGTGACGTGAGCCCACCTAGGGAACGCGTAAGTGTGTAGATTGAACGGACAGCCGACTTAGCCCACCTTTACGCCGAGCACAAATGGAGGCCGTAGGATTGCACGGTGAGCCCGCCTTGAGGCGGACGCGTTGTAGTCCCCATTACGACAGACCGGGTTTCGCCATGTAACGGGCTCGGAATCAGTCCCGGATGCGGCATGTATTGGGCATGACGCAAAGCTGGTTTCAAGCCAATTGAGAACAAAGTTTGCTTTGAGTCCAGTGACAACAGAACGCCACGGTGTTCTTTCTGGGGTATGTGCGCGCGTACGGTCCTTCTCGAAAGTCCAAAGCTGTACATCGTCGCGGATTCGCTCAAATCCTGAAGCTGATAAAGAGCAATCGTAATCGCTGAGTAAGACAACCTGTGGGTTTCGGCGATGTCAACTACCGCTGTCTGGCTGGATAAGCGCCAGAGACCGCCACACTGACTCGGACAACGTGGTTGCGATTCCGAAACAACGTTCACTGCTCCAAACCACCATACTTCTTGACGCTCAGCTCCGTTGAAACCGCACAGTATACCGTCAACCAGATGTCTGGATCGTCAACTGGGAGAAGTACGTTGCGCATACAATTTCGAGGACCATGATACGATACTGACGCTTCAGCAAGGACCTGTGAGGGTGGTCGATAGTGGCTTCGTTCGTATGTATGCGGTTGCTTTTCACCCAGACGGCAAACACTTTCTGGGTGGAACGAGCGATGGGATCCGACGGTGGCGACTTGCAGACGGTCAAGAGGTAGCAAAGCAAACTGGCATCGACTTGAACGCCATTGCTGTATCGAGCGACGACAAGTGGATAGTGTGTGGAACGGAGCTGGGGGCGAGCGTGTGGGACTCAACGCTGCAAGAAAGAGCCCTCGACGTGGAGAGCTCTAACGCGGTGTGCTCAGTCGACGTCTCACCGGATTCGACCACGTTCGCGACCGGGACGAGAAGTGGAGTGAACATATGGAGCATCACGACCGGGGAGAGGTTGGTTGGCCCGCTGCGACACGATAACGTCGTCACTGGGATCAAATTCGCTCCTGACGGCGAACGTGTCGCCACCACCTGCCGTCGTGGGCCTATTCGTGTCTTTGACACTCGCAGCGGTAACGAGCTCATCACCATCAAAACTATTGTACCCTCGTCGGCCCCGATCACGCCGCTCGCGTGGTCAAATGACTCGGGGCGCATCTTTGCTACGTCAGATGCCAGGAAGATCCAATGTTTCGATGCATCTACAGGGTCCATGCTTGCGGAATCGCCTACGCTGGGTGCTGCTACCATCGAGTCTGTCGCTCTAGCTGCCAATGGTAAATTCGTGGCTACCTACGCATACCATTCCATCTCGTTCCTAGACGCCTCGACGCTCGCCCAAGTTGGCCCTGTCATTGAAGGCGAGGAAGACATACGGTCGATCGCTCTTTCTCCCGACAGTAGTAACCTTGCGACTGGACAATATGAAGGGAAGATTGTCGTTCGTAACCTCATCGATGTCCTTCCGGACTCGTACGGTCCATTTCAAGTGAGCGTTTGTCTCCGATAAGTGACAGAACATGGTTGAGTTCGACATATCAACCCAGAAATCAGTCATAGAAGATCAGGTTCGTTGTACCTCGACTATGTGTACGGGGACTGATTAGACGCTACGGGGTGCCTTGCCCACCAAGGGTACTGTTCCCAACCTTCCGAACGGAGGAACAGGCACTTCAAATACAAGGAACCCCGTACGTCTTTGTTCAGGTAGTGGAGGTCACGTGACAGCTTATGAACATTATTTTGCTCGGTAGCAGGAGGACAACGACCCGCTTTGGAAGATCCGTCTCATAGTATGCACGCAATTTCCTTGCAGTTCTGTATCGTGGGACTCACGTGGTACCGTCGTCAGCGGACAGGCAACAATGTGGTCGTTGTGATCAGCGTACCCTCGTGGATGTGCTGTCACTGGAGCTTGGGTACCAGGTATAGACGGAGGGTTCATGCAACACGAGACGTATAGTCGCGGTGGTGCTGCATCTTGAGTAGGTGGATATCGACCACGACATTTCCTTGAGGTTCATGTTATCTCGCAGCATTGGTATTCGTCAGTCTACACTTGATCGAGCCCGCTAGGTCCCTCCTCGCTTGATGGTCTTGATGGCCACGCGGAGGTCGGGGGAGGGGGGGGGGTTGGGGGCGGTAATTTTCATTCGAGTTATCGTAAGCCTGTAGATGTCACGAAGGTTGAACTGGCGTACGTTTCGCTTTTCTTCGAGTGCTCGATGGGTCTGAACGCCTACCTGTGTTGGGGAATCAAAGATACGGGACGAAAGGGGAGGTCGCTGCATCCGACGATACCAAAGGTCTTTCGACGGATGGACTGACTTGCAGCTTGCCTAGTCGCAAACTCGAGCAAATGGTGATGACGGGTCTATCTCTCTGCCGTCATTGTCGTTATGAATATCGAGAGCGCTCAGCCTTGTCCTGTCGTGGACGTGCAACACTCCGTCCGCCATCTCAGCTACGTAAGGGTCAAGGTGCCTAACCCCCCCAGTCAGCCCAGACGAAGGTAGCCGGGACTACGCCCATACGAACTTGGATCCATATATCATGAACGGTGTTCCTCGTTAACTTCCATGTCCACGTTGTACGGATTCGTTGTAGTCAACCCGTCACCCACAATCTGTCACGGCGGTTGTCCCTCTGACGCCTTAAAACCTAGATGTGAGGGTGCTTTCAACAAAGCCTAATGCGACTAGCAGTTTCCCAGAAGTGCGACGCCATACAAATGTAGTTCTTGAAACCCGAACGGATGCAACCACGTCCAAACTTAATATTGACTATTAGAGTCGGTATCGTTAGCATTTCTCGGCGGAGTAGACCTTCGTAGTATTGTGAGATGCGAAGAGTTTATGCAAGATATCTTGCATGTATCGGGTACTCACCTGGGCTGATGGGGGTACAGCGTCCCGTTGTGTCTGAGCTGTACAACGCAGACCATCGCTGTTCGTCACGGACAGATGCAACAAGCAATCGGTGAAAGTTTTCCGACATGACCGTCTTCCATAAAGTGGCAAGTACCAATCTCATGCCATGGCACAGTTCATAAGCCTAAGCGCCCAAGACACGAGGTACTGGAACAAACAAACCGGTTCAATTGCTGTTCGGAAGGAGATGCGGTGAGGTAACCTTGCTTCGCACCACGAGCAAACCAAACATCTTGTCCTTTGACACCCCCGGACCCTGGGGTATGTACAATTAGTGAACATGTCATCAACGAAGAGGACCGGTGCGTGGTCGTTCTCGGAAGTGATTGAATAATGGTGACGGCTCAGTCAGACCCTACGACAAAAGTAGTTCTTGAAAGTGACTCCGCAATATGGACGGTCACGTTCCACCCCGATGGAATACACGTTCTTACCGGGACGGACGACGGGATTCGACGATGGCGGATTGTAGACGGCCAAGAGGTAGGTAAGCGGACGGGGATGCCTGTGAACACCATTTCTGTGTCGAGAGACCACAAATGGGTGGTGTGCGGGACTAGTCGGGGGGCAAGCGTATGGGATGCAGAAATCCGGGAAAAAGTGGTCGCGGTAGAAGGCACGGTATATGTGGGTACAGTTGACGTCTCTGCCGACTCCACCCGGTTTGCCACCGGGACCGGGCTTGCAAACAAGCAAGCAAATATCTGGAGCATTACGACCGGGAAGAGATTGGTTGGTCCACTCGAACACGACGGTCCTGTTAGGGGAATCAGGTTCTCCCCAGATGGTCGACACATCGTCACTGCTTGCGCCCAAGACCCGTACAGAGGCATCCGCGTCTTCGACAGTCGCAATGGTGACCAGCTCACTGCAATCAAGATCCCACTACCTGACTGGTCTCCAATGACTCCTGTCGCCTGGTCTATGGATGGTCGTCGGATTTTTGCCCTGTCCGAAGATAGCACAATCAAGTCTTTTGATTCGTCCGGTGGATCCGAGCTCGCCAAATGGCAGATTCACAAGAACACCCGCGGTTTCGATCTCGTGTCCATCGCTCTCTCTGCAAACAACAGATTCATTGCTTCCTCTGCTGGTCATTTCGTCTCATTCTGGGATACATTGAATCACACTCAGCTGGGCATTCTCGACTGTGGCCACCGTATACGGTGTCTCGCCTTGTCGCTCGATAGTAGTCGTCTCGTAACCGGTGGATACAGCAGCTCAAAAACTGTTTCCATCTGGAATCTTGACGGCGTACTTCCCCCGCCCTATCTCCTTACTGCGGTGAGCCCCACATTTCCGGCATCGGGATGGTTGATAAAATTCATCTTTAATCTGTGGCTCTCCGCATGTAAAATCATTGTTTGGCCCGAATAAAGGACGTAAGTGCTCATCGCTCTCATCAATACACAGTTCTATGAATATCTCTTCTTTTGTCTCCAGGCACAAAATGCGAGTATCCACATTTTACTGATGCATGTTTTCTGAATGTTAACAAAGGTATCGCCGGACTCGGGGTCTCAAGATCAGCCTGATACGCAGCACCAGGGGCAGTCTCCAAACCAAGACGAAATGCAGAGCCCTCCCAAGGTAGCGTGGACATCCCGTAGCCGAAAGGGTGAATTGATTGCAATTTGTTTACAGGTGGTTGACCAGCAAGCCGATGGATCACAATCTGGGCCTCTGGGGCAGGAGGCTGGCAGACAGGATGAGGACGATAATATGCTTGAGGTGAGAGTCAATACGGCTCGTCCCCGGAGCTCTGTGCTGATGGAGGGAAAAAAAGGACGAGTTACCACCGAGTACATCTGCTCCACTGTTCGACTTCGAAGAGGTAGGCAGAAACAGGGCCCCTTTTTCCCTCGTGTTAACAATATGTTTGAAGGCCCCCTCCACAGGATCGCACGAAGACGCTCACAATTCCAGTGCGTTACGACCAGACTCACCACGGGATGAACCGCACCCCCTTCCTGGTCCACCAGTCAGCTCACCTGCCGAGGTGCCTGGCTCAGAGCTGAACCCTGCAAATGCCAAATCATCGGAGAAAAAACAACGCGGAATCATCGGGAGGTGGTTCAGCGCAATGCTGAAGCGGGGCAGTAACAATCAGACGCCTCATCGAACGTCCTCCGAGCACTCTCAGACCAGCAGAGCGCAAAAAAGAATAGAACTTTCCAAAGAGAAACCTTCTACGATGTCACCCGCTGAGCGAATAAAGGTGAGTATAGCACTTTTTTCTATCGATAAGGAATTGAATTCCGACAACTCGGTTTCAGCGGACGGTGGCAAGGTCCACTGCTAGGCCACAGGCTCGTTTGCGCAACAATTCGTTTGTGAGCATTGTCGCTAACTATTTCGCAGAAGAAAAAAGCTCCCAGACCTGTTCCGTCGACCCCTGAACCAGCTGCATCTACCCAACCCACTACGTCGGCCCCAGAACCAGCTGCATCTACCCCACCCACTACATCGACCCCAGAACCTGCTGCATTTACCCAACCCACTACATCGACCCCAGAACCTGCTGCGTCGAGCGAACCCCCCAAGACCACTACGCAGTCCGAGTCAGAAGCCGTCAACGTCGCGGTGGGAACAAAGCCCGAGCCCTCGGGCACTGCAGTGCAGCACGCCGAGGCTGAGGTGAGGGCCGACTGTTGGCTTGGAAGTCGAGGCTTACATGAATTCGTACAGCCAGGACCCGCGGGTCCATCATCATACCATATCAATGTTTCCTTTTCTCTTTCGTTGTCGATACCTTCCTGGATTTGTTGCGTTCCGTCTAGGCGATAGTGGTGGAACACAGGAAGGGGGGACACATATTACGAACGGCAATCTATTTGTCTTCTTTTACTGTAACTTTGCTGTGACATATTCCCATTGGCAGCGTTTATAAGTGCCATGTTTCGTTGTGCCGATCGCGCTCACAACACCGCTTGACTGTGTGGTTGCAAGGGAAGCTAACTCCGCAGCCAGCGCAGACATTGCTGCCAGAGATCACTCCCCATTCACTGCTGTCGCTGTTGGCCGAGGCAGGTCCTTCATCTCGGAGTTGGCCCTCTACGTCGGTCACGTCAATGTCCGTAGTACAACCACGATGCTGTCATGATTCCGGCGGATTAGGTAGAGCATACAGGAGTTACTGAAACGTGGTCACGCCAGAGCGCATAGCATGGCATAAGGCATTGGAAGGAGGAATAGAGAGCATGCAACGTGCAAGAAACAACTATGTCTGTCCTCATGCGACGACGTGGACATGGCTGCGTACAGAAAATATTTATTTTTCTGGGTTGGGGTTCCTAAAAATCGGTGTCACGGTCAGAGCGTACTCGTACCGAGGAGCGAGGTTCGGGAGAATCAGATAAAGCAAGGGGCACGCACATCCTCCGTTTGCCTCCAGGGAAGGTCGTGACGTTGACAAATCTACACGCACATTATCAGCAACTCTGCGGTATGTGCGTTTGGTTCTAACATACCTTCGGTTGTAGAGCATGCGCTTCTTGGCGCGCCCTCTTGGGGTCTTCTTCTTTTCCTGTTTTTCGACCTTTGGTGTTTGCGATTTGACCTTGCCTGCGCGAGCAAGAGATCCGTGAACTATACGGGTGCGTTGATTGAGCGCGTATATTCGATGCAGGGGACGACAGAAACCAACCTTTTCCCATGTTGTCGACGATGGGGAACTCGACCCGATCGTATGTCTATCCTAAGCGGAGGGGCTTAGCTATACAGTTCTTATGTAAGACTTCCCGGAAGGTGCCGAGGCTACACGCGTACGCTGCTGGGCAAATTCCCCCTCGAGAAACCGACATACGAGTTACTGCAAGAACGATCTCCCACTGCTCAAACCAGCAATCTGGTCAGTTTCGGACCCAGATCTGCCGACCCACACACACAAGTTGCTCGATGCGTCGATGAAGAGCCGACACGCCCCTGCAGCACGGCGCAACCAGCTAATAAGACCCAATCTTCAGGGTGATCTTCACCCCGACAATCGTGTTCCATCTAAAAGAAGGGTGTTTTGTTGGGACCCACGAGGGGTTTCGACGATAGCTGGCTGCAACCAGTCAGATGGGCGCAAGAAAACGGTAACGACGCGAGGGATCGCGAGTAAGTGGTATGTGGAACTGTTCGAGGAGCAAGCATTCAGAAGAAGCAACGGCGAGGTTGCGGAAGGATCTTCCTGTTATTGACTTGGGTCCTTGCCACTGGGAAGACATCGACAAGGATACAGAGGTACTCACGCACTATTCAGACCCACGCTGCTGGTGGCGCTCTGGCCGTGCTGGATACGTTTGGATTCTCGAAACTCGCCAATGCTTCCAAAAAAGCGGGTGGTGTCCATCAAATCTGGAACATGTTCACGCTAGAGTGGGATCTGCGCACCTTTTTTGACAAGCTAGACCTGTGGTTCGAACATACTGAGGTGTGTGACTCAGAGACATGTCAGCCACACTGACTCACCGTGGTCGCAGCCACACCGCTATCAAGTATGTACGCTTCACGGGCACCAAGAAGGGTACATTATGCGTAACTGGGCGGATGAGAACCGTCACAGCGATGGGGTACCCATGTTTGTCGAGTTCAATGCAGAGCATGAGCGTCTTAGAGCGCCACCACCTGACCCCCTCTTACTTGCAATCCATGCAACATGTGCTTGCGTTGCGCACATGTCTGGCGCTGCCGAATTCTTTGACGAGATAGAACGAGATGCGGAAGAAATGAGTGTCCTTACTCCCGATGGGTCGTCTGCTCTTCTACTAAGTAATCTTCTTTCTCCTTATGTCGTCATTCGCGGGGTTGGATGATGGGATAATGTGTAGCCTAGGACCAGCGTAGACGCATTCCTAGCCGTTGCATGGGTAGTCGATGATTTACTAAAGTGCGACTTCTCGGTCGGTGCGCGGTCCCCAGTTCCGGACGCGGTAATGCCCCCCGAGATCCTTAGTGGATTGTGGTTTACAACTACAGCTTTATTTATTAACCCAGTTAAACACATCAAGAAGTCCGCATTTGTCATTATGCCGCGCTCACTCACCCGAGACCACATTCGGGTCGCTAGTAACTTACGGGGTGGCACATTATGTCCACTGAAGATAGTGAAGAACCCCCTGCGGCTCAGAAAGCAGACGAATCAGGTAGCTCAGATCGTCTCGATCCATGGATCGAGGATGGCAACGTTGTCCTTGCCGTCCAAGGAAAATATTTTCGCGTTCATCGCAGCATCTTGAGCTCTTATTCTCAAGTCTTCAAGGGCATGTTCCAGTCCGTCGAGCCTAGTGAAGGAGGAGAATCAGAGTTCATCGAACAATGTCCCGTCATACATCTCCACGACACGGTCACCGATGTTCAGATCGTGCTCAAAGCTATGTATGACAGAAGGTAAGGAAAGCAACGCGAGCGCCTAAGGCGAGTCGCTGACCACGAGTGCCTGTATGATAGCTACCCTCTGCCGTACTACGAGAAAGCACCGATTTCCACCGTATCTGCGTTCTTGCGCTTGGGAGAAAAGTACGACATCGAGCAGCTTGTGAACGAGGCGAAAGCCAGACTGTGCTGCGCCTTCGAACCATCTTTAGGCGTCGCAACCAAGATGTCGTCGGCCTTGACACTATTCAGGGGTATCACCGGCGGCGATCCGCACAACTTTCAAGTGATGAATCTCCTGCGAGAAATGGACCTCAGAACGCCCCTTCCGTTAGCGATGTACCAATGCGTCATCGTCTGCCCCTTGGTCGCCGTCATCGACGGTTACAAATTCAACGGTTCTGTTTACTCGTTGTCCCGTGCGAACCTGGAGTCTTGGATCCTCATAAAAGATATTCTCGAAAACTTCCGGGTTCGACTGGCCCAGAGCCTGCGCGTATCCAACGGCTGTGTCGTCCAATCTAGCTGCGTGTTGAACGTACGTCGGCTCTGGTCGGATGACATCACTGTTGGGCAACCCTTTGGTCCTTGGAGGCAAGAGTGGGACAAGTTGTTTTGTGAGGCGTGTAGGATGGATCTAGTCGCGTGGAGGAATGCGGCAATTCAAAGGGCGTGGAACCAGGTACCGACGGCTTTCGGGTTCGATTCTTGGGCAGAGGTAGCGAAAAAAAATGACTTTCCTTCGTGGACGTACTGATATTCAAGTTTGCTAGTTTGGGGTTCCCATGTACGATATCGTATCTCGTAGTACTTTCCCTCATTCAGAATCACTTGTCGCGGAGAGACTTGCTTTAGGAGCACAGCCAAGGGCTCGAGTGGGTTAGCGGTTACCCCTAATTATCCTCATCTCATAACGCTATCCTTGAATCCTCATCATGCCTATCCCAGCTCCGACTCCAGGGGCTCAGAAAACAAGACAAGAAGTGAATTGTCCTTACTGCCGAGGGAAGATACTTTCGTGTTCACCGTAGCATCCCGAGCGCCTATCCTGGGGACTTCAGGGACATGTTTAATTGTCCTTATCCCAACAAATGCGAGGAGTCGATTGGAAACCGCCCCTAGCCGTCCCGCCGCACCTCAAGAATTACTCGGGG
>JBBPKC010000616.1:0-13376 GCA_038089055.1 Tylopilus aff. balloui
TCAAACACACAATGAATTTAGTGGCTGTATACTCTACCGGCACTGCATTGTATCCTGTCGGGCGAGCTGATACGACCGAGGTCATTGTTGGTGTGGTCGACTCTATTGTCACACTTTTTTTTGGTTTAATGTAATCGTTGAGCTAGGCCTGTTCTCCGTTTTGGTTGCTCAAGTCTTGTAAGTTAAATTCATCATCTCAGCTTCGGTCATTGATAGTTCCCCTCCCGCAGCTTAGCAGCACAGGTAGTGCCTGAGGAGAAGATCATGAGCTGCCGGAGCATCCAACCTCTTGCCGTCGCATCACTTGAAGGCTTGCTCGGTGTCCCGACTATCCTGCTGTTCGTACCATTCATGACGCAACCACCTATGGCTTCTCGTTTTCCCTACTTTGACCTCTCGGGATGTTGATTTCAGATGATCACTCACCCAAACGTCCCTTGGTCTGGGATTGCAGTTGCATCAGTATCTCTTTTTTTTGCTTGAGCATAGACTGGCATTCGAGTCAAGGCGAATGTGTCGACACGACCGAGGGTAGACTTAGTAGCGTGAACGGTGGCCAAGCTGCACGGTTACTGTAAAGCTGTGAACGCGGCCCGTTTCAGGAGTCCGCCGTCGTCTGCAAGCCACCGTGGCAAGCTGGCAACTTGAGCTACTACGCAAGGATCGACTAGCCTCTCCTCAGAACGTCTCTCACACCCCGTCACTCAGCTTGACGATCCTGGACAAGAGCATGACGCAATCGGCTCGCTACTCAACCATCTCTCGACTCGCTCTCTTTTCCTCGCCTTGTTCGATGGACCAGTACTGAGCCTTCATCTAACAGACGCTGTAATTGGATCGTGACCACGATCATTTTACGTTTTTGCAGGCTGGAAACTTTGAAGCTGACTTCTCCGTTTCGGCCATCCCTCCCGCCCTGAAAGTGTGTTGCTACTCCACCCGCCCGTCCCTCCTTCCCCCCCTGGACGTCTGTATCGCCCTAGCAGCTATGCTCGCAAAAGCGCTCATCGCGTGCAGTGTCGAGGGGAAGTGCACCAAGACGGGAGTCGACGCTATCCGTCCCTGTCCGACATCCAGCTTGACTTTTTGTGTTCGACGGCGGACGGGGATGTGGAACTGCATGGGGTGTGGTTCAGGGCAACGTCGATGGCCTGATGGGTGGTCTCTGGCGTTGGGTGCTGGGAGCCTCGAGGCGGGACATCTTTTTTCTTTGCAGCACTGTTCGTTTTTCTACTTTCATTTATTTTTCTTTATCGGCTTTATGTTATCGACGTTTCTTTTGGTCGTGCGTGTCGCGCGTAGCAGTCACTGCATTGAGAACGAACGTGTATACATACGAACAGCGTCATATAACTTGCACGGTCACAACATCCGCCAGCCAGGTAGTGGCAGCCATGAAGCTGACAAAGGCTCGGGATCTCAAGAACTCGAGCATCCAGCCACACTCACTGGTTGTCTATCTTCGTTGTTTGACGTGAATCCGATCCCTCTTTTTTGCAAGATGCCGGTGTAGTAGTACTAGTTGGATCTGAGACCCCGTCAGTTCCTCCACGGCACGCCGGTGCGCCGCTAACACTTTTGCACGGATACCCTCTAGCCATGCATCGTCTAGTACGAAAGGATATGACTTCTCTGCCTCTTCGTAGTATTCCTGCAAGTTAGTTGAAGAGAATTTGCTCATTGTACCACACTCAGTGACCCATGGCAATGGGGAGTGGGGGAGTCCCAGCTGACTCCATGGCCTTGTCCCGACATTCACCCTGTTGGAGATCATCCCATTAGCTAGCGAACACGTGGGTATCTTCCGTACTTAGCCTAGGTTACCATATTTGGATAGCAGCGTCCACTTACACACACGACCGTCTGTCACGCTTTCTCCAGCCTCGTACATCGTCGACTGGAGGTAAGCACCTACTATACACTACACATAGCTCCCTACTCACGTACTACAGTCCTAACGGACCTGTACTACAAGTAGCTAAAAATCTAGTCTTGTACATCGTCGACTGGAGTCCTAACGGACCTTTACTGCAGATCGATAGTTCTACAACATACCCGCGCCTAGATTGGCAGATCGATCGGATGACTGCCTCTTCCAGAAGGGCTATTGGGACATTGATCTAATGTTATGCAGAAAACTTATTGCATGCGGGGGCGAAAGCATGTGCAAGTGCGATCGAAGACTCATCGTTGAAATAATAGCAACCGTAGTACATTTCGAATCTACAACACCGTGACAACAAAACACCCGTATGATCAGAGACCTACATGGATGAAAGGAATCAAATCCTCGAATGGTACCTTCTCATCCCGCAGACCCCTAATTGTCTCTTGAAGCGCCCTCGCCGCCTCCCTGTAATCCGGTCGTGTACCCTTCTTCAGAAGTTGTGCGTAGACAGCCCTCGCCACACGAGGCGCCACGTAATCTTTGATCGACCACATCGAACCAATGACGCCACCATAACCCGCAAACAACATTCCCGCCGCAATATGGATGGCCTCGTCTGACAATGTCTTCTCCCCCATCGCCGTCTGACATGCAGACAGAAATGCAAGCCCACCTCGGGGACGGGACACCGCAACGATGTCACGCAGCTTCAGGCGCCGTCCATTCGCGAGACATAGCCCACTGTCCACGCCAGCTTGTATTCCGTGGCAGGCAAAGTGTACCCAGTCCGACTCCTTCATTAGCTGGAGTACTTCCTCGACAGTCCCGACGGACGACTCGATGAGGATAGTTTGTGCAGATGGATATCTCTCGATCACGTCTCGAATGTATTTCAACTCAGTGGTCACATCTGGAAGTGGCTGTTCGCCATCCGAGGTTGGTTGACGGACTGCGAGGAGGCGCAGGTCGCCACTGGGTACTGGGAGGGCACCATGTGAGGGAATAAGAGTGGCAAGACTGGGAACGTATGACGAGACGACGAAATCAAATGCATTGTTTCCATGTTCCGAGTAATGTTCATTGTAGAAGCCAGCTGCATGAATAGGAAGAAATGCGAGAGGGCCAGTCGGACACCAAAAAATGCGTGACAGCTCCACAGGTGCCTACTCGGAAACACGGATGAATGAAATAACTACAAACTGGAGTCGTAGGGACTTACCACTGAGAACGCCAGAGCATCAAGGACCGGCTTGACGATACACTTCCACAGCGGGGACAGGATGTGGTGGTCCAAGTTGATGTCTAGTGGTACTGTTCTCCCCTCCCTTGCATGACGGATGAAATGTTTCATGGTGTTTTGGAGGCCACTACATCGCTCCAAACTGAAATTAGGAAGCGGGACATGAATAACACGGTCGACACCAGCGAGAACAATGAGCGCATCACAACGTGTCTCTGCAGCATTGAGGACGACGACCGGTCCAGAGTGGGCCGCAGCACGGAGTTGCGAGAATGGTTTGCTGCGGAGGAATCGGTCGAAGCCTGGCAAGCGACGGATCTCCTGCAGCAGCTTATCTCGTTCGATCGCGAGGGCTCGGTGCCTGTTCGCAACTTGTTGCAGGGACTCTGGAGGGAAATGCACCGCACTTTGGGACTGCTCAGAGAGTGTGGACAACGAGTGTTCGTGAGTGGCGCTAGCCTGGTCCAATTGGGTAGAGAGTGTATGGAGTCGAGTAGCATATTCAGGAAAAGCGGAAGACAATTCTTCATAAGAGCTGCGAAGGCTGAAGAGATCCCCCCATATGACGGAACGCCCTTGCTCGAGCCACTCGAGAGCGGCTTCCGGGAATCCGGCACCCAGAGCAGCAGCAGCAGCCTCCCGTACGACATCTGCACTCTGAGTGAGCTGATGATAGCGACGTTCAAGAGGGAGACCAATCCATGCGAGATTCGGAATGAGGCTGACAGCGAGAGAGTATGCGTGGAGGAGAGAGGGATGACGAGTAAGTCTTGCAGATTGAATCCAAAGCTGTGCAGCAGAAAATCGAACAGTAGGGGTGCCGATAGGGATTGAAGCGACATGGGAGGAGAGGGAAAGGGCGTTCTCAATATCAGGGACCTGTTGGAGGTGGAGGAAGCGAGTAAGGAAGAAGCTGGCAAGACTGTTCATAAAGATGGGTTTCTGTGGGTGATCATGAGGGGTGAGGCGGACAGCTTTCCTCTTTGTCGAAATGGCATCCTCGAGATCACTGAGCTCTCCGAGGCGCGTGAAACGGATTCCGCAGGAGTTCCCGAGGTTGTTAAGATATGCAGGCTTATCAGGGTGGCCATCAGGAGTGAGCCGAACTGCTTCCCTCTGACTCGAAATGGCATCCTCCAGATCACTGACCTCTCCGAGGTGTAAGAAACGGGTTTGGAAGGAGATCCCGAGGCCGCTAAGACGCCCGGGCTTTTTGGGGTGGCCATCAGGAGTGAGCCGAACAGCTTCCCTCTGACCCGAAATGGCGTCCTCGAGATCGCTGAGCTCTCCGAGGTGCGAGAAATGGGCTACGACGGAGACCCCGAGGTTGCTAAGATGCCCGGGCCTATCGGAGTGGCCATCAGGAGTGAGCCGAACAGCCTCCCTCTGACTCGAAATGGCATCCTTGAGATCACTGAGGTCTCCGAGGCGCGTGAAACGGGCTTGGAGGGAGTTCCCGAGGTTGCTAAGATGCCCGGGCTTATTGGGGTGGCCATCAGGAGTGAGCTGGACAGCTTCCCTCTTTGTCGAAATGGCATCCTCAAGATCACTGAGCTCTCCAAGGCGCGAGAAACGGATTTGGAAGGAGCTCCCGAGGTTGTTAAGATGCCCAGGCTTATCAGGGTGGCCATCAGGAGTGAGCCGAACTGCTTCCCTCTGACTCGAAATGGCATTCTCCAGATCACTGAGCTCTCCAAGGCGTAAGAAACGGGCTTCGAGGAAGTTCCCCAGGTTGCTAAGATATCTGGGCTTATTAATGTGGCCATCAGAAGTGGGGCGAACAGCTTCTCTCTGGCTTGAAATGGCATCCTCGAGATCACTGAGGTCTCCGAGGCGCGTGAAACGGATTCCGAAGGAGTTCCCAAGGTTGCTAAGATGCCTGGGCTTATTGGGGTGGCCATCAGGAGTGAGCCGAACAGCTTCCCTCTTCGCCGAAATGGCATCGTCAAGATCAGTGAGCTCTCCAAGGCGCATGAAACGGGTTTGGAAGGAGCTCCCGAGGTTGCTAAGACACCCGGGCTTATCGGGGTGGCCATCAGGAGTGAGGCGAACTGCATCCCTCTGACTTGAAATGGCATTCTCCAGATCACTGAGCTCTCCAAGGCGCAAGAAACGGGCTTCGAAGGAGGCCCCAAGGTTGTTAAGATGCCCGGGCTTATCGGGGTGGCCATCAGGAGTGAGGCGAACTGCTTCCCTCTGACTCGAAATGGCATCCTCGAGATCATTGAGCTCTCCAAGGCCTGTGAAACGGGCTTGGAAGGAGTTCCCGAGGTTGCTAAGATATATGTGCCTATTGGAGTGGCCTTCGGGAGTGAGGTGAACAGCTTCCTTCTGACTCGAAATGGCATCGTCGAGATCACTGAGTTCTCCGAGGTGCGAGAAACGGGTTTCGAAGGAGACCCCAAGGCTGTTAAGATACGCAGGCTTATCGGAGTGGATATCAGAAGTGAGGCGAATGGCTTCCCTCTGACTTGAAATGGCATCCTCGAGATCACTGAGCTCTCTGAGGCGCGTGAAACGGGTTTGGAAGGAGTTCCCGAGGTTGCTAAGATGCCCGGGCTTATCGGAGTGGCCATCAGGAGTGAGCCGAACAGCTTCCCTTTCAGTGGAAATGGCATCCTCGAGATCACTGAGGTCTCCGAGGCGCTCGAAACGGGTTTCGAAGCAGACCCCAAGGTTGTTAAGATATGCGGGCTTATCAGAGTGGCCATCAGGAGTAAGCCGAACTGCTTCCCTCTGACTCGAAATGGCGTCCTCGAGGTCGCTGAGCTCTCCGAGGTGCGAGAAACGGGTTTGGAAGGAGCTCCCGAGGATGCTAAGGTATGTGGGCCTATCAAGGTGACCATCAGGAGTGAGCCGAACAGCTTCCCGCTGACTCGAAATGGCATCCTCGAGATCGCTGAGCTCTCCGAGGTGCGAGAAACGGGTTTCGAAGGAGTTCCCGAGGTTGTTAAAATATGCGGGCTTATCGGAGTGGCCATCAGAAGTGAGGCGAATAGCTTCCTTCTGACTCGAAATGGCATCCTCGAGATCGCTGAGCTCTCCGAGGTTGGAGAAACGGGTTTCGAAGGAGTTCCCGAGGATGCTAAGATATTCGGGCTTATCGGAGTGGCCATCAGGAATGAGCCGAACAGCCTCCTTCATTGTCGAAATGGTGCCCTCGAGATCGCTGAGCTGTCCAAGGTGCTGGAATCGAAGCCACCGCGCTGCACCTAGACTCCCGAGTGCCACGCAGTAATCCCCATCCCAAATTGACGTAGACTCCACCAGTCCCTCCAAAATCATGATTGCTCGTTCCAGGTCTCCTAGATCTCCGAACTGTTCGAACCGCTCCAACAGCCAGACACTCTGATTCCGCGGGTTTTCGTCCGTCAACATTGCAGTCCAATCCTGTTCCATGGAGGATTCCCCAGACGATTCCATACCGTCTTCCCTGTGCCCGGCACACATTTGGAGCATCAAAGTCGCTGCCTGCTTTTCATAACTCTCTGTAGTTGACAGCTCCATCGATTCTCGAAGCAATCCCTCAACATTTGCTTCATCAACCCACTTCCTCGACCTCTGGAATCGCGCAAAGTTCGCTGACGCCAGCTGAATCAACGTAAGAGGCCGGTCGGCGTGGCCGGCGGGACGCGCAATCAGGGCATCCTGGTACAGCCGAAGAGCGATCTCCAATGTGTCATCCGTGCCCTCCACTTGAAAGAGAATCAATTTTGCCATCGCCAGATTCGACCCGGCAGCTGTTCGACAAGGATGGTCCCACGGACACACGTTATGCGCCCGCTCGAATTCTGCAATAGAGTGCTCCAGATCCCGTTTTTCACCGAGCTTTCGATAACGTGTGAGGGCGCTATGTCCTTGGTTGGTCGCATCCTCTAGCTCTCCTCGCCGTTCTGGGGTAGACTATCGTCACATGTAAATCAACGGGGATCATGTACGCGTGAGTTTACTACTCACCCAGTGCGGGCCAACAACCCTCGACCCTGATCCACTGTTATCGCGTTTCACCCGTCGCACAGTCACCGAAATCGATGAACATGGGGATACGGCGTCTCCATCCTTCGGAATGAACGTAAACGCTGTTATGGTATAAGTACTCGTATCTCAGTGCAAACCTTGATCCCACTCACGAGCGTCCCTCCCACTACGCTCTAGTAGCTGCTCCACAGTTACTGTCAGCCTTCGCAGGTGCTCTCCATCCCCTAACATGGGCTCAAATTCGAACGATGCGTAGACCTCGAGACGAATAATAGCCGACAGATCCGATGATCTGCAGAGCCAGTCAGAACCGACCCCAGCCAGAGAACATTGATCTCACATTGGTATCGGGTCGGTCCATTCAACGACATCGTTATTCACTAACGAATGCTTGTTTTCGGTTCTCCACTCGAAGCCGTTATGATGTAGCGCGACATAAAACCCGGCGGGAAGTCGTCTGAGGCCAAGGGCGACATCAGTCGCCCGGATCGCTATCCTGTCGTCAGTAATTTTCGAGAACCTCCCGGAGAAGAGAGACTGTACTTGTAATGATAACTTCTTCGTTCTCTGCTACAGAGCCTGGGGACACGTGGTGTGGTGGTTCACCCACTCCAAGGACTTCTTCTGCGCCTTGCTCCTGTCCTATACTTCCAGGGGAATGGTCCGAAATCGCGGGAGGTGGTCCGGTATGCTGCGCGAGGTTGACATCTATTTCTTCACTTGTGTCCGTGGCGCCCGAGGAAGAGGCAACTGGCTGTAGTTGATCGCAGGCTCCAGTGGGTTTCTCCTTGCCTTGCTCCTGCTCCGCAGAAACTGGGGAGAGGTTAGAAACCGCGAGACTAGGAGTGTCATGCTCCGGGATGCACGTCCCTTCGTTTGCGTCCGCGGATACCGGGGGAGCGGGAATG
Source organism: Tylopilus aff. balloui (assembly GCA_038089055.1). Classification (NCBI taxonomy): domain Eukaryota; kingdom Fungi; phylum Basidiomycota; class Agaricomycetes; order Boletales; family Boletaceae; genus Tylopilus; species Tylopilus aff. balloui. The sequence continues at coordinate 8,015 of JBBPKC010000616.1, forward strand.
TCCTGTGGTTGGTCACCGGCTTCTGTGATCTCCTCCTTGGCTTGGCCCTGACCCGTACATCCGGGAGGTAGAGCAGAAACAACGGGATCTAGTGGGTCGTGCTGCAGGAAGCGTCAGTCGATAAGCCAGAAGCAAAGTATTGAAACCTACGGTCGGCATACCCAATGTCTGTAATTTTGATTGTGGTCGTTGCTTTCGTAGTTTGCTCAAACAACAGCCCATCGTCGATTAGAGAGGAAAACGAGTGCGAAGGGGCCCACCCACTGGCAGCATGCTTTTAAGCCCATGTCCGCTCGCACAGCACCAACGTCGGACCTTGCACACATTTAGCCGCGCCGTTTGTGACTGCTACAGGCAGTGCATCCTTCGAAGATTAGAATCCGCATGTACGAGCGTGCATCATGGGGGCTGTCCGATGTGTGACGCCAACGCTGGTTATTCCTCGTGCAAGATTACATTTATTTGTACGGCCATAGTGACGTTAGCTCACCCGCTCCACCTGTCCAGTAGAAGTCTGATATCTGAATACGTTGGTGTGCGAGAACATCCACTCACGATGGAAGCCGACTTGCTGTACAACACAGGAAGACCCTTTCATGTCGCTTGTTTCAATGAACGGAGTCTTATAGCACAGGCTTCACCATGGGTCGTTTGGAACGACATGAAACCCAACCTCGCGCAAGATTAAGTACATTTATTTGGACGACTACAACGTTAGCTCACTCGCTCATTCTCTCGGTGCAACTGACTTTGCTATCCAGTACAAGTTTCAACACCGCGTCCAAAAACGTTGCTGTGCGAGAATATCCACTTACAATGGAAGCCGACTTGCTGTAGCCTAATCACTACACGCTGCAGACGGGAAGACCCTTCACGTCGCTTGTTCCAATATGAACGGAGCCTTATAGCGCAGGCTTCACGCGGGCACGAACGTAACCCTGAAACTTTACCTCACAGGATTCCAAGAACATGCCCAGTCCATGCACATCGACGCTCCGGTGGCACGCCACATGAGGTCGACGTCACGGTATGACAGGATAGGATGTGGGCGAAAGCCCCGGAGGGCTCTCCGGCCCGAAGCACGGCTGTGCGGGGGCGAACTGCGAGGGTGGGCCGGGCAGCGAGTTGTTCGCCAACTTACAGCAACAGCTGGAGGTTGTGCAACGGGCAAATAAGGACTTACCTTGTAAGGACGAAGAGTCTATTGCAACTGCGAGAGGGAGTGGTGGGCGGGTGCGACGAAAAGAGCGGCGAGGAGTGCCCGGAGAAACGAGGCGCGCCCTTGACGTCGGAATCGCGAGTAGCAGAGAGAGCGAGACGATCCACCAGCCCTCCAGTGCAGCATTCCACTGGAACGCGTGGTTTGGACAAACACTCCGAAAGCTTCCAGGATAGCGGCCGTTCCAGAGCCAACGTCGTCGGCGCCTGGTGCAGAAAGAAATGGAAACGTGGAATCCAGGTGGGACCCGATGATGATGATGGGCATTTTGACTCCGTCGTTTGACTGGGGTCTACGCAATCACGTTGATCCAGGGGAATTCGCGAATAATGACAGTTCAAGTATTTGGTTCCGTCTCGAGCGATGAGTGGAGGTTGGGCGGGGCATCGGTGATGATCTAGGAGCACGTGGTAAGGAAAGCAGCGAGATCGGCGATCGGAGACTGACTTGGAAGACCTTGCTGTATGTCCACCAAGAGCTCAGACTCGGAGCGATAACGACGAGTGTAAATGGCCGTCGGGTTATCAAGCATATTCATGTTTTCGATCACCTGCTCTACCCTCTCTCAGTAGTACCAGTCAGGCCATTCTGCAGGGACGTGTGTTACCCCGGGCAGACTAGACACACCCATGCCCACCCTTGGGGGTACAGTCGACTCAAAGTATTCATGACTGGTGACTTCAGCCCTTGCGTTTTGAGTCATAGCTTCGGTCATCCACACGGGATCGTTTCCGAGGACGTCGACGAGCGGTGGATCATATCCGAGCAGCGGCTGTTGACTGACTGAAACTACTACGGCGATGGACCCACTCAACGTCGACTGACTCTCCACTGTGATGTCACCACCACCGTTTTCTTCTCAGCCCTTCTTCCTCGCTCTCTACCTCTAGCTGCCCAACCTTCGTTCCAAAGTACATCGCCCTCATAGGTGGTCAGCGCGTAAAGATTGACCGACAAACAAACGCCAAAACAGTCCCTGCCATGCGAAATGGTTACTTTGACTCAAAAGTCCTCTTGAGACGGCATACAGAAATCCGGGAAAAGGCAAAGGTATCCACATCTCGCTTCATTGCTCTCTTCACCCCTCGTTAACCAGATCTTCATCAAAGACGTCAAGAGCTCAAAATCCTGTACACGCCTGGATAATCAAAGACCCTACAAGGATGAACAGGATCCACTTGTTGAAAGGCACGCCCTCCTTCCGTAGATCTTTGGTTGCAATGCCCACGCAGCCTCCCGAGAATCCGCCCTCGGGCCTTCCCAAGTAGTTTCTCGTACACCTTCTTTGTGACACGAGGCGCCACTGGCAGGCTATCGCTGATTGTCTACATTGTACCAACGACGCCCCCGTGACCAGCAAACAGCATTGCCACTACAATATGGATCCCCCCGTCCGAAAGAACTCGGTCTCCTCTTGCAGTGTGACAAGTGGGGTGAAATGCAAGCTCAATACCACGGGGAAATGACAATCCAACGATGTCGCGAAGTGCCTCAGTCAGCGTCAGTCGGCAGGGAAAAGTGCACTGTTCACCCCGTGGCAAACGAGGTGGACCCAGTCCGACTGCTTCATCAGATCAAGTACTTCTTCAACCGTTCGGGCAGAGGACCTCAACGTGGTGCACGCCAAAAGTATGTTGTTAATCACACCATTGATATGTTGCAGCTCGAGAGCGACACCTGGAAGTTTTAATAGACCATCTGAGCATGGCTGGTGGACGAGGAGAAGGCAGTAAGGGCTGCTAGGAAGGTCCGGAGTGGGATTAGATGACCTCAAAAGAGTGCCGAGCGTGGGGAGACGACGAAATCAGATATCATATCCAGGTTCCGAATACTATTCGTCGTAGGCGCCAGCTGCGTGAATGCGATGAAACGCGAGAGGGCCAGTCGGGCATCAAAGAATGCGTGAAGGTCGTCAGCTTATCTTCAACCGGGGCATGGGTTCACCTGGGCAGAGATCACGAATCTGGAAGCCAAATGGGCGGTTGTGAGTCACCTTACTAGTAGCAAATCTGCAATCAGCAGGGTTGACTCCGCATATTACTGGCACCTCCCTAGACGATCATCTGTGTCACTGAATGTGAATGCCCTAGCGCATGGTAGGGGAGAGACCATGGTGGTATGGATCCACTGTGGGTACCACATGGTGTTGTCGGACTATTGATCTGTAGTACGAGTCCGTTAGGACTCCAGTCGACGATGTACGAGACTGTATTGTTAGCTACCTGTAGTACGAGTCCATTAGGACTATAGTACATGAGTAGGGAGCTATGTGTGGTGTACCGTAGGTGCTTACCTCCAGTCGACGATGTACGAGACTGGAGGAAGCGTGGCAGACGGGCGCGTGTTTTAGTGGGCGCTGCTATCCAAATATGGTAACCTAGTGTAAGTAAGGAAGTTGTCCAAGTGTTCGTTAGCTAATGGGTTGCCGGGTTGTCTACAACAAGTCGAGATCAGCAACCCGGACATAATACGGACCCGGTTGACTTACTGTTCACGTAGTCTGTGGGAAAGACCGTGAACCGTAGTTTGCTCAGGTGGGGAAGGAGAAGGCTACCTACCGACGCAGTTTGAGGGACTACCAGAAGCGGCATAGACAGCCGAGTTACCCGCCCAGTCACCACCTCCCATGGAATCTAAGTCGCCTGGATCCTCGCGGAACGATCAAGGGAGACTCACAGAAAGTGAGGTTGATAATGATGTTGTTGGCGTCAAAGTGGGTTGCCAAGTCGCAGTTCGTTTTGGGAGGTATGTTGCGGGTGTTCCTTGCAATGACCCGTTTTTGAAGATGCCTGAAAAGATGAGAGGTGCCATTACCCACCCAGTTTCTGATGTTGAGTCGGTAAATTCCTCACCAGATGAGCCATCAATGCGAAAAGTCTGGACTGCCCTTTTGCACTTCCCAGGGGACGTCCAAGGTTCACAGCCTCTCGGCGACCAATACCGAACGGAAGTGCATCGACTGGGATTTCTGTTCTATTCGAGTCAAGGCGAATGTATCGACACGACGCTCATCAAGGGTAGAGTGAGGGGCACACGGTGATGAGGGAACGGAACCACAAGTTGTTATTCGGATCTTAGTAACAAGCTTGTCCTATATACTGTGACTATTGTTTTTGCAATTTATAGAGGATGAGTGAGCTCGGCCGTATGAGTGTTTGCTTATGACTAAGTCGCTCACACTCTGCGGCTTAGCACATACGGACTTGATCGTACCGCGTCATATAACTTGCACGGTCACAACATCCCGTAGGAAATCTGGCGCTCGACCAGATATGGGTGCGCGACTGTCGAGGACGCTCAGTCGTTGTGCGATAACGGACTGAGCTGCTCGACAGCACAATGTACATCTTATACACTGTGTCAAATGTATAGTGGTTTAAAGGGGATGAAAGGATCTTGTGAAGATCTGTGCAAGCGATAACACAGGAATGTCGGAAAGACAAAGTACGCGATGTAATGAAATGGAGGGGGCGTACGATTTGTGTACGCGAAGAAAGTTGCGTGTGCGCACCATATGCACACCGGTAATCGATTGCACCGGTCGTGGTCGTGGCTGTGTTAGAATGGTGATCGGATCGAATGGACTTCAGCGGCTGTCGAGGACGCTCAGTCGTTGTGCGATAACGGACTGAGCTACTCGACAGCACAAAGTACATCTTATATAGTGTGTCAAATGTATAAGGGGATGAAAGGATCTTGTTAAGATCTGTGCAAGCGATAACACAGGAATATCTGGAAGACAAAGTACGCGATGGAATGAAATGGAGAGGGCATACGATTTGTCTATGCGAGGAATGTTGCGTGTGCACACCATATACACACCAGCGTTTGTCCTGACCGGTCGCAACGGCGGCTGTGCGCATACTTGTTAGTCTGTCACAACACATCTCTCAGCACGCCACCATCTGAATGGACACTCAACCAGTCGAACACTCCACTTTACAGTCCGAGTATTGTTCAGGGAGCTTGTCTCTAGGACGCAAGGCGCTCCTCAAAGATATCGGGAGGTATCTCCAACTCCCCTATTCCACTCTAGTCAATTCGGTATTCGGCCCTCCCATCGACACCTCCCAGAAAATTCGTGACAAATTTATTGAGGACGGTGTCGTCGTACGGACAGGCACAAACCTCCGATGGGCTGCT
>JBBPKC010000618.1:0-13341 GCA_038089055.1 Tylopilus aff. balloui
GTCCCCCCGACGGGCCTCGCTATCGACGGGAAACCGCTCCCGGTCCTCGAGATTCGCAGGTGAACGGGGTTATCGACTTCCAGTGGACGAGCAGCATTGATCTGTGCACTGCGTGACCTTGCTTGGGTTGCCAGGGTCAAGCCCGCCCGTCGGCAGTCTCGCTAATGGGGGCAGACGTCTCATTGTGCGCGGCGACAAAGGCGGGCCAGTCGAAGTATGAGATGGGTCATGTGGAGACCTGGAGAGCTCATTCCTGCCGTAGGCAGCGACCTAATCGGCTGCGTACCCTTGATTCATGAGACCAGCTGCGACGAGGACCTTCTGCTGGGGGGTGATGTCAGGAAATACATTTCCAACCGCTGGAACCAAGTTTTAAACTTTGACTTGTCTCCGTTGAAGGAGCTCGGCTTAGGAGTCTCCAGGGGTGCAATGGGCTGCGCCACAATGGTGGTACTGGACATGGGGGCCGCGGGGTACTGGTTGAGTTAATGTCAGGATTCTGCGGCGCTAGACCACTCGGTGCGTTGGAGGACAGAACAGAGATAAGATTAACCAAATGCAATAAGCTCGACGACGTTACCTAGAACAAAGAAGCTCAGCAAAGACGAGTCGGAGAGTGGAGCCGACCGATCGCAATACAAGGGAACCCGAATGACTAAGCAAGGTCACTCAGTGCAGAGACCCAAAGCCGCCCGTCCATGACAATGTCGGTGCAATCCGGGTTATCAATGGCCCATCAAGTACTAAATCGTATAGCGAGGAAGACAGAGGCACGAGAACTCGTCCGTGCTGCAGTCAGCCAAATCCAACGAATCATTCATCCCTTTGGTAGTCACGTATGCATTCTGCTCCCCTTGCAACGGCATCCTGCAGTTGGCACCGTGGGAGGGACTACATGATTAGGCGGGTCGGAGCAAGATAGCCAGGGAGAGAACACGGCGGGAAGTAAACCGACAACAACATTGAACCCCATGCCCGCGTTACAATATGTCCACCACATGAACATGAATGTCCCTGGCCAGGTTGATCGAGCGCTCGATCCCCGGTGCAATGATCTCGTGTTCTGCAGCGACGCGCCTAAACTCCCTGCCATTGGGTCGCTGCTGGAGCAACAGCGCAGTGAATGGCTGTTGCAGACGAACGATCAGCCGCAATGCCCGATCACAGATTTCCATCGTATCCATGGGCAACGGCGAAGGCGTCCTGGACCGAATATCTACCTTGACCTCCAGATGAGACCCGTACCCGTTGTCCTCCACCTTCTTTCGCCACGTGAACCCATCGCTTGGGTCACAAATATCGCGAATCCAGGGATGGACGAGGATCAGCCTGTGCGGGTCTGAGAGTCGGTCTGACGTCTGGAACTTCACATTGCCAATTCCTGGTACGTGGGCCTGGTAATAGTTTTCGTTACTATGCCCGGATTCATATGTTTTGAGTTCCTTGACTGGGAAGACGATGCATGGAAGGCGTAGTCGTCGATTTGCAAAGCTAGCTGTAGGTAAACGAGTGATCATGTCGTGGATTCGGGTAGCTTCAGCTTTTGGGACAGAGTCTTTTATTGCCGCAGCCCGCTTGTCCAACTCGGCGCTTTCTGACTTACGCGGAGCTTGACTGTACACGCGGAGGGCGGCAGGAAGGCAGCTGTTATACGACGAAGACTTGCCAGTCCAGGCAAGGACTGTCACCTCACCCCAGCGCATCACGATCTCTTCCAGCAGGCGGCCTACGGCAGTACTGCCTTCACCGTAGTGCGGTATGATGTCACTCGTGAAAATACCGATTAGTGAGTATGCCATGTCTTCATCCCTAGTTGCTTCGCGAGTCGAGATGAGTCGTAGCTTCTGTCGGACAGTGAGATCGTCGGGGTGGAAAGAAATGATGGTTTCGCGAGCTATCCCGATGGCATCCGCGAGTTCTTGCATGATCTCCGGCGAATCCTTGTGGTTGGGCTGAGTGTCACCGAGGTATGGCCTCCAATTGCGATCGTAAAATCGGACTACCTTTCCTGCGAGGAGCTCTTGCGCTGTCCATGCTCGTGTCATCCAACGACTTCTTGTGAGGTCCCCAAGAGCTGATGGAGAATCCACGCCCGAAAGATGGATAAAGGTCGATGCGGACGCTGCGTACCACTTGTACATCATTGTGAGCGACTGGTTCAAGACTGTGCTGATCGTCTTGTCGATGCAACAGGTGTCACTCCATGCCCATCGGTATCCAGCCTTGCGAACCACCCTGCAGAATGAACGCAACTTCTCGTTGGGCGGAGACAAGTCCAGATCCCAGACCGTGCCGACCGTGTTGACATACTGGAGCAAAGGCTCCTTCCCTTCCCACACATGCGAGAGCGTCGCATATTGAAAGTATTTCTCCACAACTCGCTGAATGGCTTCGTCATCTGGCTTCTCTGTTATAGAAGAATGAAGTTCTTTGAACTCTGGTTCCGACTTGAATATGCGCTTTCGTTCTTGTTCGTCGCACAAGCGACCACTCTTGACATCAATAAGAATAAGTGGACATATCTTTAGAGTCTTTCCAATGTTGATGTCGATAGCCATCTCAGACTGGGTGGGCGAAATGTATTTCTTGCCAAGTTCTGTGTAATCAAGTCACAATATTATCCTCTTAATGGTGACGTGACACTGACGACGAATGCTTTGATCGGTAGATCCCTCGATCAAGGAATACATGTGCTTAAACGCACTAACAGCTTCATCGTAGCGTTGCAAAGCATGCAAGGCCGCACGTTTTGCCTCGTATCCCCACGGACTCTCAGGGTCTACGTTGGTTGCCTGGCGAGCGAGTAAAATTTAGGGTCATCAGAGACGACGACGAAAGAAATGCATACTTCGTCTGCATCATGCAATGCATCTTTCCACAACTTCAGCATTCCCCTCACTTTGCTTCGTTTGATAAAAAGACCCCCTGGATGTGGCGGTTTCAAGGATAACGCTTCAGAGTACCGTAGAATTGCTTCTTTTGGATTCTTCGACTCCACTGCTGCATCACCTTGACCTTCGAAAAGCTTGATACGTTCTTGAAGGTGCCGACGAATTACCAGTTCGAGTTTGTTAAAGTCCCATCCGGAGATCTTTCAAACGGGGTTGGTGTGTTTGCTCAACGGCGTAAAAGGGACGATGGCTTACAAGCGAGATTACTACCAGGTAGGGATTTTTTTGAAATTGGATGGATTCTCGTGCGCGCTGGAGTTGTTCCATCTCCCGTTTGTCGTCTCCTTTTCTTAAAAGTGTGCCTGCAAGGAGATGCATTTGAGCCTATACGATTCTCATTAGCCTCACTTGATAGGAACACTCCTATCTACACACCCGCACAGCGACATACAGTGACTTGTCATCCACGATATTAATCAGATTAGTTGTCCGCAAAGTGGCGTCGTCACGTTTTTCACATAAAAACAAGATGATTGCCTGGGTGAAATAAAGGACGATCGGCATAAGCAGTGATAACGACGGAAGATACATACCTTTATCAACAAGAGAAAATTGTTTTCGGTGGGGAGTCCCTCACTGAAGACGAGGTCAAACTCACGTATTGCAGACTCATGGTCAGCGTTGCCGACATGGGACATTGCACATGCGATATAGCCAATGATGGATCGCTGAAGTTCAATAGACTTGGCGGAGAATAGTCAACGCAGGATAAGACAGCAGATAATGTACCGTTACCTTTTCGGCATCTTTGACGGCCAGTTCCCACCGTTTCAGACGACACCGTACAAGTGCACGGTGGGCAAGTGCTTGTGCATGGCGAGAAGGGTTCGAGGGGTGCACAGTTTCATCCGTCAAGAGATCTTCAGCGCGAGTCAAATCGCCCTGCACCCATAATTTCAATGCCGGGCCACTGAGATGCATAAGTGGCAAGTTCTGTGCTGTGAAATAGATAGTAGATTGACTAGAGCTGCGAGCAATTGATGTTTTAACAACGCTCACAATGCAGGATTAGAAAGCAGACCACGCTGCTATCAGCTTCGATGATATTACTAAACCAACCACGTACGTCTAATGTGAAGTACGAGAACGGAAGGAACCTGCGGAGATCCCGCAAGGTGACTTTCCCCTCTCTTTCTCCAGTCGCAATCCAGCCGTCATCTGGAGAGAGCGCAATGGACCAAACTGTGTGTTCGTGCTCAATGGTAGTCCCGACTTGTTTGTATGTAGAAGTGTCCCAAAAAGATAGAGTCTTGTATGCGACGACGGCAATAAAGTTTTGGTTGCGGGATAGGGCGATAGAAGTAGTGAATCCACCGCCAGGAACGGACCATTTATTGAGTAGACGTCCTGTGGCCGCGTCGAAACACTTGACTTCCGAATCACTGTACGAGGCAGCGAAGAGTTTACGACAGTCTGCAGACCAGGCCAGTGGTGAAGAAACGTAGTTTCCGACCCGGAGAGGGATATTTAACAAGAGTTGGCCTCTGTCGCTGTTGTAGATGCGGATCGACTTTGCAACCTCTGGCGGGTTTTCTGCGGTAGCAGTGGCGATGCGGTCGCCAGTGGGTGAGAATCGCACCGCCACTACGACACCCTCGTGCTGGAGAGGCCCAGTTAGCCTTTTACCAGTACTCATACTCCAGATGGATGCATGGTTGTCCGCAGAGCCCGTCGCAAACATGGTCGAGTCGGGGGAAATATCGACCGAGAGAACCGACTTTGTGTGGCCCTGGAAATCAAAGACCTTCTCCTGGGACCGTGCGTTCCACACCTTCACCTTCGACCAGGGCCCGAGTCCACACACCAACCACTCGCCATCCGTCGATAGCGTAGAAGCAAAAATTTGCGGTCCTCCATTTCGAATAGATTCGCCAATCTGGCGCCCATCGTCCGCTTGCCAGCGCTGAAGTTTTCCCTCAGCGCCGCCGCTCAATACCTGCTTGCCATCCTCGGCAAACAAGACTGAGTATATTTCACGCTGACCAGTATCGATTTCGATTTTTCTCGAATCACCTGGAACTTGACGTATGGTCATCGCAGGTTGTGCTCGCCAACAGCTAGTACGTGCCTTTATCCGATGACTCCATATCCGTCCACAAGGAGGCTGAGTCCGCAGTATGTGTAGAGAAGATATTTGGTGCGAGTAAAGGCTGGGTGCCAGTTTTCCACGGCAAATAAACCGTATGCCTGTTTTATCTTACCGGTTATACGGGATGGATCAACTGACACTGTCCTGGGCCGGGCGTTTTGCATCTCCGACTTTCACTCGACATAATTTGGCCGCACCAGCGCTTGGACGGCTGCAACAGGAAAAGGCCAAGTTCACGCGATGAAGCGGCGAATATATGCAGTAGTGAGTCAACGATACGAAGGGGGACGCAATGAAAGCTTTCGAGAAGTTACTCCAATGACCCGGACATGGAGCGAGGATGTCACGACGGATGCATGTCCAGCGTTCGAGGGAGAGGCGAGTTCGAAAAGGTGCAGGGCGATGGCTCTGGAGGACCGGCACACGCACCTAGTCATAAGATCAGAGTCTTCGCTCGGTAGGAAACGTCTCACACCTATGGAGAGACAGGGTGTCGAGAAAGGGATGTGGCGATTGACCGGATGCAAGTGGACGCACCCGCTCAAATCCCGGCGGTGGTCTCGGACTCGGTGCTAGAAGGATGCGACGACGGTTAACGCTGTGGTTCCTTGAGCCATGATTGCAGACTCATCATCACAGGACCGGATGGCGCATCAAGCGATAAGCGCGTTTCGCGGAATGACCCTGTGATGTACGTGCCATCAGCACTCATCTCTGAGCTCACACGATTGTCTGAGTAAGTAATTATTTTTAGATGGGTAAGGCTGTGACTGCACAAGAAGAAACATCCCGCCGGTGCGCCGTGACCATGCGCTGGGTGTGCCAGTGATCCTCGGGTGCCCGGATTTGCGATGTACAATGGGCTTAATTGCAATGAGAGCCTGACCCAACCTGGGCTGTGGGTGATCCTAGCGGGGCAGGGGGATGCTGTGACTTGGACCTTTTTTTCCATGAAAAGTAAGCAGTCGTGGATTACCTGGGAAGCTTTGGGTGTCACACCTGCCGTGATTAGGCCACCGCGGCATGCCCCAGTTCCATCGAACCAGTATAGCCAACACAGCAAGCGCCAGGTGATATCGAAAACCAAGTAATGTCTGTTCTTCCACCGATCGATACCTGACCATGGCTAGCCCCTGGGCTTCGTACACCTCGTCCCCTCTGGAAGATGCAAATGCCCCGAGCTCTCGAACGTCACACAGCATTCCCGTTATACCCCATGTACATCCACCTCGCACAACACCGACGGGTATTCATCAGGGCTCAAGGCGTTTACCACGTCCCAGGTACGATCGATTAGTATCACTCGCATTTCAGACTCGTCAATCCCATTCCATCGCAGCCGTCGCCCTACCACGGAGACCCCGCAGTCTGCGTGGGATCAGTGGCAAAATACCCCAGCCCATTCACAGCGACCTGGCCCGAGTCTATACGTTTCTCGTCGAGCCCCATCCCCAGAGGCGCAATCACACGATCATCCTCGCTCCCAAAACCCACAACTAAGCTCCCAGGGCAAGCCCGGATCCAATTCTCTTCATATTCACTTATCATGGCCGACCCATGTCGACCTCCCAATCGGCACGCCAGAAGTCCGGTTGCTCAACCCACGGGCCTTTGACACCGACGTTCCTTCATCATATCTTTCGCGCTCAGTCTCTTCTGGCTCTTCTGTCGGGACGTATCGCGAACATCCTCAGCAATGGAGACGTGATTTCGAATTCAAATCTGGTTTTGCATCCATATTCCGCAACAGGTCCAATCCCGCGCGGGCATCGTATGGTCCGTCAGCGTCCTTTTTGAATCGTCTTTTGTCCGTTCATCACTCATTACAGGCGTTGCTGACAGCAGCAAGCTAGATCTCCATCCGCTTCTCCGTTATAGCAAGTTGCACCAAACAATGAAATATGATCTACGTCGCAAGCCTGAGACACTCGAGGTCCGAGAATTTGGTCGTTCCCTGCTTGCTGATAACACGGACTATTCTGTCACACGCCCGCCTACCCGGTCCATGCGGATCTATCACCCACGTTTACCTTGGTATATTGACATCACCGCAGCTGCCAACACTCCATGCATCTTTCTAGAAGACTTCTTTCTGCAGCTGTTCGCTGCGCTAGACACGCCAATATCCAAGTCCGACTTTTACAACGATAAACTGGATGAAGAGGATCGCAGAGTCCTCAATTACACATTCCGTGGTCGTTACCGTTCTGAACGCGAGAAGATGGAGGGGGTGAAACGAGTCGATTTCCTTCGCGGAAAATTTGAATGGTTGGGCCTGAAATCAGGCAAGGACGGGATGTGGCGTTTGAAAACCGGCTAAGTGGATTCAATACGTATTGCATGTTTGAGTTAACTCCCCAGTCTTTCCTTCTTTCTTTTCGTCGATCTTAAACATGTATCCTGAGCATCATTATCTCCGATCTCGGGTACGCAGCACATTTTTCACAAAGTTCCCACTTTTTTCCCCGCGACGACATCGTTTGCAAGCCACGACACTGTATTTTCACGTCTTTATACCACAGTAGAGTAACATACTAGTAGTTTGAAACCTATCTCCGGAAGTTAAACATGAAGTTGTGTTACCTCGCCAGGTCTACACCCGTCCAGCCACTTGAACCTAGTATGCTTGGACCAAACCGACTCAGGGTTGAGGTGACGCATTCCCAATCACAGCCACGCCACAGGAACCCGCCTCCCTTCTCTGAGACCTCATTGTAAGCGACGAACATCTTGGTCCTGGGATTACTACCTTGCCAGAGCCGCCATGTCCCCGCAACTCTGTCCATCGGCCGCATATGTAGTCCGGCGGGGAGTAGCCCGATTCGGGTAGCCGAGCTGTGCACTTCACATAGCCTCCACGGGGCAGTGTCCTTCGAGCTGTACTCACAGCAGTTCAAACTTGGCAACTTTCAGCGTCTCCTGTCATATCGCCCCCGACCAAGTGGGACGCTCAGCCATCATTACTTAATAGCGCACACAGCAAGTGACATATTGATATGAAGAACCAAGTCCGATCTGTAGTTTTCTGTCACCGATTGACGTTCCATCATGGCAATCCCTCGGGCGGGTGCAAATAGCATGCATCATCAAGCACAGTATGGTTTACAACCACCCGTTATGCCTTATGGACCTCCGCTACGTGTAGCGCCTACGCACTTGGAACAAGAACCCCAGGGAACACGAACACGTAGCAGGGAGTACGGCCAATTACGCGCGTTTTGGATTTACAGCTCATATGATCTTAGCCGTCAACTTAGCACATTGGATCCACATTCTGCGTGGCATCACTGGGACAACACCCCGGCTTATCCACAGCAATCTGGCCCAAGTCCTAGTTTTCCTCGTCAACCCCAGGACCTCGGGACCCGTGCTCGGCATCACCACGACCCAACAAATCCACAACCAAACTCGAATCGGTACGTCCGATCACACGTATTTCATGTCTGTTGCTGAAATAACTCATACGACTATGGGTATCCCTACAGGCGTGTCAGTACGCGGGCTCCCCATTCTGCTTGGAATCAGTGGCTCAATACCCCGGCTGATCTTCGCCATTTGGGGTCGAGTCCAAACTTCCAGCACCCTAAGACACACTACCATCTTCGCTTCGATGATCCACAATCGAGCTCGAACCCGTAGGTCCAATTACGTGTGTTTCAGATGTGCTGCCCGGTCAGCTCATACTATCGCAGGCAAGATTACAAACCTGCCAGTACACGGGATCCATATTCTGCTTGGAATCAGTGGCACGATACCCCGGCTTATCCGCAGTCGGGCCCGGGTCGGCACCACACGCGCCAACTCTTGCATCATGAAATGCAGCCGCACCATCATCCCCACCCAATGAATCCAGAGCCAACCTCGGACACGTAAGTTCAGTTACACGCATGTCGGATTTGCGGCTCATGCAACTTTAGCCGTCACCATCACCCCAGCACATCAGATCCACGTTCAGCATGGCATCAGTGGTATAACACTCCGGTTTATCCACAACAGCTACACCATCGTCATCATCACCTAACTAGTCCACAACCGAGCTCGGATCGGTACGTTCAATCGCGCGCATTTCGGATTTTCTACCCAGCTAATTCCTACGTTCGTAGACATAACTACAACCCTGTTGACACATCCCGTCCGCATGATGCATCGCGTCAGTGGCACGAAACCCCGGTTTACTCACAGCAGTCCGCCTCGACCCCACACTCCTCTCAAATCAAGACGCCGTCGCATCGTCAGGTTCGGCCCCCAAATCCGCAACCAAGCATCCATCGCAAGAGATCCAACTCTCTTCATATACACTTATCATGGCCGTCGCAGAGTGATCTCCCGACCAGGACGCCAGAGGTCCGGTTACACGCCCCAGGCGCCTTTGATGCAGATGTCCCTTCGTCATCTCTTTCACGCTCGGTCTCGTCGGGCTTTTCCAATTCTGACACCGCATCCGTGTTTCGCAGCAAGTCCAACCGTGCACCAGATTGGGTCCGTCGGTCACCGATCCTTTCGGGAACAACCCCTGTTGATTCACCGAACACTACAGGTGCGGGGGGCTTGATTTAAACGAATTCAATGCCGAGGGTCGAGGAGTCCCCACACATACATACGTCGGTAGCCATCGCTACTCCAAGGGCGAGAGGATGGGAGGTGTGGAGCAGGTCCATTCGTGGATGGGGCGATACTTGAAGTGGACTTATAAGCCATCTTGCTCTTAGATTTGTGCCAAATGTTTTCATGTTCTCTAATCTCTCATGTACATGAACAATTTGCAACACGCAACGCGAAGTTTAACTATGATAACTTCATCCGAGCTAGGCTGATTGTGCCATACCCTTCGCAGCATGGTTCGGAGCGTCAACCTTCGCGATCTAAGCATGCCCTTTGGTCGGTGTATACCAGCCAGGCCACTTGGCATCTGCGGTAAACCCACACAATCTCGGCACATCCTCCAACCACAACCGCACCACCGGCACGCACGTCTCCTCCTCCGCCTCGCGAGAAGCGACGAACTTCTTGGACCTTCTATCCAACATGAACTCGCTCGCGACGTCCCCGCCAATCTTGAGTTCCCGCAACCGAGGCATCTTGTCCACGACGACGTCCAACGCTCGCTCCGTACGGCCGATGACGAGGTTCCCCCAATGTCTGAACGGCGGAAGCGCGACGTCCCGCACGGTCAGGTCTACCACGCTCCGAGAAACGGCCAACAAAAACGCAGCGAGGCCAGCGTTGGTGACCCCCTCGATCCTATCGAGCGCGACCGTCTCGAGCGTCGTCCCGGAAGACGATGATGACGCAAAGAGATGGACGAGGTCCTTGTCGCCTATGCGTGATCGGCTAATCGTGAGGTGCGTGAGCGCACACAATGGCGGCGGTCGCAGCGCAAATCGCCATAGGCCGAGCACGCCTTGAAGGTGGTGCACCTTTAGGGACCTGAGGGCAGGCCATCGGCTCAGGCAACGCGCGAGCTGGACGGTGCTCAGCAGGCGCGGCTCATCGTCCATGCGATGATGCGGACGATGCATGAGGATCCCCCGGCCGATCCGTGTTCCCACCTCTGCCCCGCCGAGCGACAAAGCGTGCAATTCGCGCAGTTCGTAGAGAACTGCAAATAGCGCGTCTGCCTGGCACAGATCCAATTGTCCCAGGTGCAGATGCTGTACGTGCTTCGTGGTACGAAGGATCGCAATCAGTGACTCCGTGAAGCGGGCCATGTTTGACACGTGTGACGGAGGGACAAAAACATCCTTGCAATCTCCCGCCTTTCCAACGTTGTTCGTAGTGAAGTGACGGAATCGGCGGCCAAGAACAGGGTAGTCGCTCAAGGCTTTTGCCAGCGCGTACACGTTGAGAAGGTGTCTTGGCTGATTCCACGTGTCGTCGTCTGAGAAGTTCAAACGTGCGTTCAAGATATCCATCGCACACGACCATGCACGGCACACCTGTGCAAATGAGAGTAGATCCTCATGCCAGCTGTTGCAAAATTGGTTGTCCTCAAACATTTTGGTAAGGATTTCCGTTGGAAGGCAGCCGTTGATAATTTTTGGGCGAGAAGAGGCAGGAGGAAGAACGCGTACGACGCGTGTCGTGATGTACTCGATGCAAGAGGCAGGATGTGTCGGGACAAAATGATGGTCTATGCTCCTCGGAGTGATCAAGGTGCACAGCATAGTCGAGTGAGTGAAGGACAGAGCCAGAGACAAGGTGTCTGAAGTCAATGAGAGTTCGCGTTCTAGCAACACATGAACGGAGTCGCGGTGAAGCTCATGGGTACTTGCTGGGTGCCGAAGGAGCAGTTTGGCGGCTTGAGCCCTATGCCCAGCTTCAACCTCAAATGCAACGGTGAGCTTCGGGAGGATAAGGGCATTGGGAGGTGCGTTTTGAGCCTGGCCACGGATTGAATGCGCCATGTGCCCCAGCTGTTGAATGTCCTGCACGACGTGAAATAATTAACTCTATCTGGTAAATTCGCCAACAAGAGACGCACCCAAACGTTGCTAGACCGAACATCTGTGGGCGACCCGATGGCATGGTAGACAAGAATACGTGCAGCGGAAAAAAGGTGTCTTGATTCTCCGTCAAACACCACGAGAAGCGTAGTCTGTCTGGGCTGCCAAACAGGAACGTGGAGACGCTTGGGTCCATCCCAGTAGCATTCATGAAGCGAGTAGTCCAGTACGGAAGAAAGTGTCGCTGACCGCTTGCCTTTGTCCAGTGGCGGTTTCATGTAAGAACATCGCAACACAGGCACCCACAAGCAGAGAGTTATGACACTCCGCAAAAGAAAAATTACGTGGTTCTGGATATCGAGCTCGCCTAGCGTTGATCACCTCCTTCAGTGACGCTCAATCAACAGACTTGAGTGAGAGACACGATCGAAGAATGAACCTGAATCTAAAACAGGTACGTACCCTGCAAATTACGCCAGACACCGTATCTAGGTTATAACTGACGCGAGGACTTCTACTCCATGCGCAGTCCGCTGTTATTGTAGCGAGATGGCAGGGATGAAGTATCAGCGCAAATGATCTACGTCGTGATTGTGCAAGGCTGCCGCAATTTATCACCGCGACCTTCAGTGTGGGACCATGGTGTATGTCGGACATTCCACATGCACACAGGACATGATGAACAGTCTGCTGGCGAACTCTTTTATACATTCCAAACTTCAGTTATATACATTACTCAAATGCCAGCTATATTCTGGAACACCTCCCCCCCCGGACCCAGCAGTGGCCCCGACTTATTCTCCTTGACCCTCTGTGTCGTACGGCACTCTGTAGTGTTTACCGAGTTTGCTAGCGGGCCATTTGTCGTCTACCTCCACCCCTGGCTCCTTGTCCGACAGAACCACGTTTGTTCTCCTGCGTTTGCGCGGGGAGAGTTCCATCTCTGCACTTGATTCATCAGAGTCGCTGGTGCCATCGTTCTCTGTGACGCCATCGTCCATAGGATCGTCATTGCCTCCAGAGGCATATTCTAACTCCTCGCTATCTGATTGGACAAAACTATCCTTGTCATAGTCGTCGTCTTCGCCTGCTGAGCCTGGCGACCCGTCCCACGGTCCTATCGGCTCACCGACCGGATTCTGGATGTTGGGTACTTTCCTATGCCGGCGTGGGCCGCCACGTTCGGGATGCACCTGCCAGTATTCTTCAAGGCGTTGAACCAAGTCCTTCAGACGACAGATCTAAATGGACAATGGGTGATCACACGTATGAAAGAAGGGATCGATGTACCCATCCGCTTTCATTCATTTTGGGATCAAAACACCAGCTCAAAAAGCTCTTGCGCTGGTATACTTGGTCGAGACGGAGACCCCTATACCGCGTACCAAACCAGATTGGCTCGGACCCAGGAGAACGTGTCTTGTAGATGTCATCCAGCATGCGTTTGTTGGCCCTATACAATGGCTGATACTATGATTAATGAGTCAGACTACACGTGGAACGCTAAGTTAGAATAACATACCCAGCTCTTCTGACGGTTCGAGGGGCGCAACGCCCACCATACATCATCTTGGAAGACGTCCTTGATAGGCTTGCCTGTATGTTTCTTGTTAACTCCCGGAGGAAAGGGGAAGTCGCCAGGTTCTCGCATTGCAGCGAGATGCTGCTCATATCGAGCGTTTGCCCTCACGAAGGAATTGTACTGCTCAGATCATCCATGAGTGGATGAACGCTTTGCTTCAAATGGAATTTTTGAATGACCGAGTACGCACCCACGGGGCCGAAGAGCGGCCAGGATGAACCCCCCAATACCTGATGCTATCCGGAACCTCATCCATCCTTTTCCCCTCTTCACGTC
>JBBPKC010000620.1:0-13199 GCA_038089055.1 Tylopilus aff. balloui
CTTGGAGAAGGTGTTTCCATTCTTCGAGGGCAAGGATGACGGCAAGGAGTTCGCAATCGTAGATGTCATAATTACGTTGGGCGGGAAGTAAAGTTTTGGAGAAATAGGCACAGGGGTGGAGGTCGCCATTGGCATCGGTTTGTTGGAGGACTGCTCCTACCGCGATGAGAGATGCGTCGGTCATCAAAGTGAATGGTTGGGAGGGGTCGGGGAGTTAAAGCACTGGGGCTTCGACGAATTTGAGCTTGAGGATGTTGAAGGCGTGTTGGTGAACGGGGAGCCAGGACCAGGGGGTATTCTTAGTGGTGAGTGAGGTCAGTGGGGCTACGAGGTCCGAGAAGTTGGGAATGAACTTTCGGTAAAAGTTACAGAATCCGATGAAGGATCGTATGCCCTTTACCAAATGGGGTGGTTTCCAGTCATGGATGGCTCGAAGCTTCATGGGGTCCATCTGTGTGGTACCTTGACCAATGATTAATCCTAAGAATTCAATTCGGGGGGTGTCGAATGCGCATTTCGGGAGTTTGAGGGATAGACCGAGCTCTCGGAACCGTTGGAGGACTCTAAGGGTGCGGGCGTGGTGAGTGGGGATGTCCGTGGAATGGATGCCGCAATCGTCCATGTAGATTTCAAGCCAACCTTCGGCAATCATGTCAGTGAAGGAGTGGTTCATGAATGCTTGAAAGGTAGACGGCGCGTTGCAGAAGCCGAAGAACATGACGGTTGGTTCAAAGAGACCGAGGGGGGTGATGAAGGCGGCTTTCCATTGGTCTTCGGGTCGTAGGCGTATGTTGTTATATCCCCAACGGACGTCGAATTTGGTGAAGATGGTGGATTTTTGTATGTTTTCTACGAGAGTATTAACCAGGGGGAGGGGGTAAGCGTTGCGAATGGTGAAGGAGTTTAGGTATCGGTAGTCTTGGCAGGGTCTCAGAGTACCGTCTTTCTTGGGGACGAAGAAGAAGGGGGATGCCTGTGGGGAGGTGGATGGGACAATACGACCGGTTCGAAGGTGTTCGGAGATGAAATCACGAAGTGCTTCCTTTTCAGTGGGGTTGAGGGGGTAGATTTTGGCGACCTTTGGGACAAAGTCGTCACGCAGTTCTATAGTATGGTCGAAGGGTCGGTGAGGGGGTAGACGGTCATGGGTCTTTTCTTCGAACACGTCTTGGAACTCCACGCACTACTTGGGTAGAGTTACTGGTGATGGGTCATCTTTTTGCGCGAGCTCTGTGGAGATAGTCAGCTTATTCATCTCAAGGTGGGCGTACTGGGAGTAAGGCTCGGTCTCTGGGTTCCTAAGAAGCCAGTCGGTTAAGTGATCAGATGTGGTGTGGATAGGTTGTAGGGCGAGTTTGTCAGGAAGCGAGAGGGTGTGTCGAGTCCAGTCGATACTGGGGTTGTGTTTGGTTAGCCATGGTGTTCCTAGAATAATGCGAGGTCGTCCTAAGTTGGTCACGTAGAGTTTCTCGGTCAGCGTGTGATTCTCAAACTCGAGTTGTAGCTTGGTCTGCCATTTGATGGTTCCTTTGGAGTTCGTGGTGCCATCTGCATTGATGGCAATGATGGGTTGGGGGAGATAGTGTAATGGGGGGCGGAAGTGATGCATGAGGGATCTATTGATGAAATTGCCAGTGGCTCCACTGTCGATTAGAGCGGTGGTTTCGACGGTTTTGTCCTGATGTCTGAGGGTGATAGGGAATTGAAGCGTTCTAGTATTTCTCAGTTCTAGCAGAATGGTATCTACGGGGAGGGGTGACGTCGAGGCAGCCCTCCTTTCTAAAAATCCTCTTGGGAAATTCCTTTCGACCCTTCCCCCGAAGTTCCTTCAAATCCTTCGAAGCAAGTTTTCAGTACGTCGAGAATAGCGGTCTGGGGGTTCCCCTTTGCTTCGAGGGAGGATAGATATCATTGTAACTCGGTAGCGGGGGCAGGGGGAGGTTTAGAAGCGGTAGCGATGGTCTGGATCTTGGTTTGGGGTTGGGATGTCATACCCTTACAGTCCTTGGCGCTGTGTCCTGTTCGTCGGCATCTGAAACAAAGTCCTTTTGCTAGGCATTCAGCTCGTTCCTTCAGGGTGAGTTTCTTCAAGGTTACGGCGTCAACGTCCATGGCGTTTGGGTCCCTAGTTGCGGAAGTGGAGATGCGGTGTCGTGGTTCAGTGGTTTGAGCTACATAAGGCTTCTCATGGTCTAGGAGTCCGAGTCGGGTTGCTTTGTGGGTATGGAACGCCTTGGCTCGAGAGATCATTTCGGCGATAGTGGTGGGGACAGCGGGCATGGAAAGGATGTTAGTGACTAGCTGGTCGTCGAGCCCTCGTAGGAACTTGTCGATAAGGACCTTTTCGTCAGTGATCCCTGCGATAGCCATGAGGTTCTTGAATTCGGTGATGAAGGGTTGGAATCCGTCAGGCTTGTTCTGATCTTTGTGAACCTTGATGGCCTGGCGCAGTCGGCCGAGTTTGGAGTATGCCGTGGCCTGTTGGTCATAGGGATAGAAGGTCTTGGAGAAGTCGTCCATTACCTTAGAAATGGTCCGATCGGCGGGTAGGCATTGGGGGTCGAGGATCTTTCGATACCAGGCTTCAGCGAAGGCACTGGGTTGGAGGCCTTCCATTCATCCCAAGAAGGCTGCTACCTTCTTGTTGTCAGTGTCATATATCTCGGAGTTTACCTGGAAATGGATTTCCATGGCTAATCGCCATTGGTTTGCAAAGGCGACATTTCCCTTGAACGGGGGTGGGAGGGTGGCTTTGAGTTTGGCGGGCTTCGACGTGGTTGTTGCCATGGGGACTGCTGGGGTTCGAGGGGTGACTGGGACAGTGGTTCTGGCCGGGGTAACTGCTATACGTCAGCGAAGAGGTACAGGTGATTGTATTGCGTAGGGGTTAACCCACGGACTCGATGGCTGTTGGGTAATGGTGATAGTGGGGACTTCGTCGTCAGTGGCGATGGGGGAGGGGGTTCTTGGGGTGGTGAACGACGTGGTGGAAGTGGGATGTCTCCTGCTCCGTGGTAGGAGGGAGAGATAGTACGTTTAGTCTTTTGTTACGCGCGAGGTTTCGAGGACTGGGAACGACTACCAGCGTGGGGCACTCACGAAGAGGCGCCTTCTTAATTACGCAGGTGGTGGGCAAAGGATTCCTATAGATCTAGGGTCGAGTGACTTAGGTAGGTTGAGGACGAACGGTCCACACTAGTGAGTGATGAGAGACCACGTAGGATTGCGTAGACTAAACGTGAGGTTTTACACGAGGGTGCAGTGGTCTTAAATAAGGAGACGACGAGACGATGACTAATCGGATGGAACATTATAGAACGTGAAGGAACTCGACGGAAGCAGATAGAATGTAATGGAAAGTCAGAGAAATGAGTCACACTTTGGGAACGAGAGGGGTCGGGGAGAACAAGGAGATGGTGAAGGACAAAGAAGTAAGGAGTAAGAGAGCACCCTCTACCTTGTAGAGGGACATTGGGAACACGCCGGGGTGTTCTACAAGTATAAGAAAGAGATGATGGTGAAGAAAAAGAACTGTAACAACTATCTCCTAAAAGTTGTTGAGCATTGCAGAATGATTAATGCCAGATCTGCCCCAACTCCTTTGCCTGAGGGTTATTACCCTTTCTCTAATATAGATCCTATAGACCCAGAACTATGATTCCATTACCAGATGGTGATCGGTTCCCTTCTGTACCTTTCTCTTGGTACCTGTCCTGATATTGCCTATGCTATAACAGCAATGGCAAAGCATTCAGCAAATCCTTCACAGGATCATCTCAACAGGGCACTCTATATTTGTCACTATCTCAATGGTACATGCAACACGACCCTTGTTTATAATGGTGCATCTGAAGCAGGATTAATTGCACATATGAACTCAGATTGGGGATCTAATCCCAATACACAGTGATCAACCACAGGATATGTAGTGAAACTAACCAACGCTGCAATAGCTTGGAAAATGCATCAGCAGAGTCAAGTAGCTTACTCCTTTACTGAAGCTAAATATGTTTCGCTCTTCGATTGTAGTCACCAGCTGGTATAGTTGAACTCCCTGTTCAAAGAGCTAGGATACGATTTAAAGCCAATCCCCCTGTGCGATGATAATCAGAGTTCTATATTTATGGCATCTAATCCAATTACTGAAAAGTGATCCAAGCATATAGATATTCGCTGGCATGGTATTCAAGAATTTGTCCATGAGAAGTTGATCAAGCTATTCTATGTCAAAGACTCTGAGAACCCTGCCAATTTACCAACTAAGAATCTTGGCAGAGTAAAGTTCGTAAAATTTAGATCACAGTATGGCTTAATCTATGGTGACACATAGTCCTAGTAAGCTGGTTCTTTTATGTTTTTTCTATCACCATGTACAAAACATGGGAGAGTGTTGAAAGAGCATGTCACATGACTGTGGTACTCAATCTCCATATTAGTAATATTATGTAAGAACATTATGTAGAGAACCACAGGTTTTATACTAGCTACTGGGTACTCACATTGTATAGGAGTTGGGTAGTGAGCTTAGGTGCAATGATAGTGGTTGGAAGTCAAGAGTATTATTCAAACTCAGTTCTGAGTTTGAAGTTATATACTACAGTAAGTCCTTACATAATATTACTAATATGGAGGTTGAGTACCATAGTCATGTGACGTGCTCTTTCAACACTCCCCCATGTTTTGTACATGATAATAGAAAAACATAAAGAACTGGCTCACAAGGACTGTGTGTCACTGTAGATTAAGCCATACTGAGATCGGAATTTTATAAACTTCACTCTGCCAAGATTCTTTGTTAATAAATCGGCAGGGTTCTCAGAGCCTTCAATATAGAATAGCTCAATCAGCTTTTCGTGGACAAATTCTCGAATACCATGCCAGTGAATATCTATATGTTTGGATCGCTTCTCAGTAATCGGATTAGATGCCATAAATATCAAACCCTGATTGTCACCGCACAGGGGGATTGGCTTCAAATTGTATTCTAGCTCTTTGAACAAAGAGTTCAACCAGACCAGTTGGTGACTACAATCAAAGAGCGAAACGTATTCAGCTTTGATAGAGGAGTACGCTACTTGACTCTGCTAATGCGTCTTCCAAGCTATTGCAGCGTTGGCAAGTTTCACTATATATCCAGTAGTTGATCGCCGAGTATTGGGATCAGATCCCCAATCTGAGTCTATGTGTGCAATCAATTCAGCTTCGAATGCACCATCATAAACAAGGGTTGTGTCATGTGTACCATTTAGGTAGCGACAAATATAGAGTGCCCTGTTGAGATGATCCTGAGAAGGATTTGCAGAATGCTTTGCCATTGCTGTTATGGCATAGGCAATGTCAGGACATGTACCAAGAGAAAGGTATAGAAGGGAACCGATCACCATCTGGTAATGGGATTATAGTTCAGGGTCTACAGGATCTGTATTTGAGAGAGGGTAATAACCCTCAGGCAAAGGAGTTGGGGCAGATCTAGCATTAATTATTCCACAATGCTCAACAACTTTCAGGAGATAGTCATTTTGATCAATTAAGATCAACTTTCCCGATTGTCAGATACGCATGTGGAGATACTCTTTGAGTACATCTAAATCATGTGATTCCCATCTACTCATAAACTTCACCTTAATCTCATCTATGATCAACTTAGAAGGACCACAGAACATGGTGTTATCAACATATATAATGGCAACAACGATCGATGT
Organism: Tylopilus aff. balloui; assembly: GCA_038089055.1. NCBI lineage: Eukaryota > Fungi > Basidiomycota > Agaricomycetes > Boletales > Boletaceae > Tylopilus > Tylopilus aff. balloui. The sequence continues at coordinate 5,703 of JBBPKC010000620.1, forward strand.
GTTCTTTTTCTGATAGAGGAATAGTCCAGTGTCAGACTTGAGTCGCTCAAAGCCTAAATCCTTCATAGACTCATTGAGGGTTTCCCACCACACTATAGTAGCTTGTCATAGACCATAAATAGCACGTAAAAGTCGGCAGACTTTGTGCTCTTGGCCTTTAACTTTAAAGCCATCAGGTTGTCTCATGTAGAGTTCCTCTGTGAGTTTTCCATAAAGGAAGGCCAATCAGACATCAAGTGCCTCGATATGCTAGTTCTTGAGTGCGGAGAGTGCAAGCATTAAGCGCACAGTCTCAAAACACACTACTAGAGAGAAGATTTGATCAAAATCAACACCCTCAACCTGGGTGAAACCTTTGGTGACAAGGTGTGCCTTTTTATGACCATCGGATTTAACGTCAAAGACCCAGCAGTTATCAATAACCTTACACCCTTTGGGTGCATCCACTAGTTCATAGACTTGTTGCTCACACAACATTTTAAGCTCCTATTCACAGGCAACTCTCCACTCCTTCTGTTCAGCTGAAGGAAGTTTAAGAATGTCCCGATAGATCCACTCTCATATTGGCTTCATCTCTACAGAAGATGATCCATGGGGTATGGCCTTTGATATAAGATGCGCGATTAAACCTACTCTCCCTTCCTGACATAGGTGCTTAACCTCCTCATCAGAAGGGAGCTATGGTTAGGGGTCTGGCAACACAGGAGTGTCGGGAATCTTACTGGGCATCTGAGGAGCCGATTCTGCTGGACAGGACGAGCGTCCAGGTTTACCAACAATGTCTTGCCATTGGTCGAGTCTATTCAAATCCCACTCCTGCTCTACAGGGTGTCGGTCATCACCATATATGTTATCTGGGCAAGTTCACACATGGCATTCTCACTGTGAGCAATGGGGAGCAGGGGAAACAGCTGGGGGTGCTGGAGGCTGACACCTCTATGGAGTGACTAGCCTTTGTGGCAGTAAAGACACTAGAGTGGTGGGATGGGTAGAAGGTGGTGATGGTGAGGATGGTGGACTGGGCTGGTTATCTGAGGGACTGGGAAGGTCTGGACCAAAAGAAAGGCCATCCTCAGAAGCAAACAGTTCTTGTCTCGAGGAGGTTCTCACTTTTGTGCACTTCGGGAATCTATCTTCCTCGAAGATGGCATATGTAGAAGTATACACCTGGTTGGTTGTTCTCATAAATATATAATTCGACATCATGCTTGGTGCTATGCCAATATGAATCATAAGCTCAGCTTTAGGGGCTAGCTTCAAGGATTGAGTCTCAGAGGAGATGTGCACATAAGTGGCACAGCCCCACACCCTAAGATGGATGACATCGGGTATCTGCCCTCAGATCAACTCAAAAGGCGTTTTACCATTTAAGCGAGTGATCAGCATGCAGTTATAAACATGTGTGGCATGGGCAAATGAGAACTCCCATCAACTGTCAGGGGTGCAAGCATCATGCCGCATCGACTCTGACTTGTTGGAAAGTGTCCACATGAGCCTTTCAGCTCTGCCATTCTGCATCAGAGTATAAGGGGCTGATTGATAAATCGTAATACCCATCTCCTTGAGCATCGTGTCGAATGCTTGGGATTTATATTCTCTCCCAGCATCAGACATCCATTCCTTTATCCTGGCTTCATATTGGATGCTCACCATCTTCAGGAAGTGCTGAGTAGCATGCAAGGCATTGGTCTTCCTTTTAATGGGAACAGTCCATGCATGCGACGAAAAATCATCCAGGAATGTAATAATGTATTTATTGTGGTAGTACAACTCCACAGGGAAGAACTTGAGATTTGAGTGCACAAGCTCAAAAGCTCTAGTAGCACGACGCTCAGTCAGAGGGAAACTCCTCAAAGGTAATTTGCCTTTAATACAACCAGGGCATACTGGGTTTTTGGATGGAAACGAAATGTCAGGGAAGCCAATAGTGTGCTTCTTAGCCTGACAAAGGATATCTTTAGAAGGGTGTCCAAATCTCTTATGTACAATGTCAAATGATATAAATCTAGTTATAGTGGACTTATAATTGTGGAGAGGCAAGGCTGGAATCATGTACAGAGTAGGTCCCATTCTACCAGCCATGAATTTGGCAAGGATTTTACCATCTCCATATAGCTGTCATATCCAGGCCTCAAAGCCCAATTCCGGACACTCCAGACATACTCCAGCGTAACTCCGGGCTCTTTTCCGCTTTCCTCTCTTGTTCACTTTGCCCGGACTGACATTAGTAAATTCCTATGACTTCCATTTCTCATTTGCCTTCGTTCCTGTTTTTCCAAACTACATATGCTTCATCCTTTGGTATTAGAACTACTCTGATGTCATTGCTCACTCAGAGCATGATCCTGAGGCTCCGACTCAGTAGAGCCAACACTTGACACTTCCAGTACTTACTTTACTCTGACTCTAGAGTTAGTCATCTAGCTCTCCCCCCATATATAAAGCTCTGTAGTTTACTGCTTGTAGACCTCAGTTTAAATATCAACATAGATGATCGAGTCTATCTTCCTCTCATTCTCCTGTGACCTTCGTTGAGGGCTTGACACCCTTTCTCCTCTCTCTAACTCTCAGACCTCCAACCCTCAGATCTCCAGACCCTGGACCTCCAACCTCCAACCCTCCGTTCGAAATACTGGGGCACGATTCTGGTGCAAGGGCACACCACTTAAGGTGAAGCCAATGCCCCGTTCGCCTCAACTCTGGAGTTCCAGAGTTGCGCAGGACTTAGTCAGTTCACTCTTAACAATAGCATATGAATCTCTGAGCCAGCACCCTCAATATGAGCGCCATTCTGTAAGAGCTTGCCCATTGAGATGAGGCAGACCCCTGAGTCGGGTAAATGTCTGACATCATATAATGCAAGGATCTGATCCCAGCCTAAGCCGTTGATCCATTGTACAAGTACTCATCCAAGCCCTATAACTGATATCACAGAGGCGGCAGTAGACATAGCGATGTGGTCTTTCTTGTCAAGTGCTCTGTATTCAACAAAGTCCTCCTTATGAGGCATAAAGTGCATTGAAGCACCTGAATCGAGAATCCAAAAATCTTTGAATCCTTTGTCATGGCCCTTGCACTTACAGTCACTCGTCTTACAAGCACACTTTAAGTCTGAGACGGGAGCAGCAACTAGAATATGACTATCTAGAATGTCCTGTACTTCTACCATACATGCAGAGTGTACTCTATCTATTACAGTACACAAAGGAGGAGAATCATGAACTAAAAGTTCAAGTGACTCATCATCAGCTTTGGTCCATGTAAAAGAATGAGGGATGTACAACATGGAAAAATTGTGAATGACTAGGCCAACCAGTTCCAGACCCATAGCATCCGCTACCTCGGCATCTATGTCCAAGCTGTATATGTCGACGATGTTGTCAATGTCCCATGTTTCCATGGGAGCGAGCTCAATAGCACGCTTGGTGCGGCAGGAGCGTTTCCGCTTCTTCAACAGCAGTGCCTCATCTTTGGACTCCAGGAACTCCATGATGTTAAGAGTGACGTTATTACTCTCAACGTATCCAGCAGGAGGAACCCACCCTTGGAGAGGGGTGAACTTGGGAGTGGCGATGGAGAGGCAGACCTCAGGGGAGACGATCTTATACTTGACCCCAGCAGTCAGATCTGCGTCAATAGTGTAAATCAACTCACATGAGGGCTGAATGCCCATACACTCAGCAAGCATAAAAGCCTGCTGGATGCGGGTGTCCATGGGAGGGCCCATGGATCCTTGATATAACTGCACACTTTGGTGCATGAGGAGATGAGGGTCAGGCATTGGGGCAGGACCGGTGGTATGTGTGAAGACAGGAGTAGCAATGGTGAAAGAAGAAACCTCAGCAGCGGTGGCATTGGAGGACTGGGGCTTACCCTTGCCCTTTTTCCCCTTGTGAGCTTTCCACTGCTTCAACTCATCATTAGACGAGGAAGTAGCGGGTTTCTGCTGCTGGGAGAATTTGGGCTTGGTGCCCTTCGACTTGACAGCCAAAATCTTGTTGGCCTGTTGGCTGTTTCCTTTGCCACATATGAGGGAACACTGCTCCCATGCGAGGACGATGGTAGAGTGAATCTCCACCATCGTCAGGTCTTGTGCAGTACTGGCTGAGTCCTTCTTTGCCATGAGCATCTGAGCTACAACCTGCATAGATGCAGGGAGCTTGGCCAGAAGCATCATAGCCTTGACCTTGTCCATAAACATGTAATTGGCTGCTGCGAGCTGAGTGAAGAGGATATTGACCTTGTTCAAGGCCAGAGAGGGGTGACTGTTAGTGGGGATCTGAATGTTGAGGAGTTCCCTGAAAAGGGAGTAGGCAGATGGAATCGACTTGACATCAAACTTGGAATGGAGGGCTTTGATCATGTTAGTAGCATCTGCTTGATTAAACTTCTGACAGAGTAAATTCATCATATGGAGCTGCATAGTGCCGACGATCATGTCGTTGGCCTTCGTCCAAGCTATCCAGTGATTATTAACTTCTGCCTTCACTATAGAGACTGGAACCTCAGGCTTTCCAAGGGCCTGAATCCAAGAACAGCCAGAAGCGCAAATGTAGGCCTGAATCATAGACTACCAGACGTTCCAGTTACTACCTGTGAAAACGGGAATGTGAACGTCTTTGACAGTTGAGGACGACATTGTTCTAAAAGAATGTTAGTCATGCTACTCAATAGTCATTTGACATACTGTTAAGACTGAACGGACAAACTCCTGTACAACTCCAGAACTCCGGAGTTGAGGCGAATGGGGCATTGGCTTCATCTTATGTGGTGCGCCCTTGCACCAGAATTGTGCCCCGGTATTTCGAACAGAGAGTCGGAGGTCGGAGGTCCGGGGTCTGGAGATCTGAGGTCCAGAGGTCTGAGGGTCAGAGGTCTGAGGGTCGGAGGGAGGAGAGAGGGCTTCAAGCCCTCAATGAAGGTCACAGGAGAATGAGAGGAAGATAGACTCGGTCGTCTATGTTGATAGTCTTTGTCGATATTCGAACTGAGATCTACAGGTAGTAAACTACAAAGTTTATATACGGAGGGAAAACTGGATGACTAAGTCCGGAGTAGGAATGAAGTATGTACTGGAAGTGTCAAGTGTTGGCTCTACTGAGTCGGAGCCTCAGGATCATGCTCCAAGTGAGCAATGACATCGGAGTAGTTCTAGTACCGAAGGATGAAGCACATGTAGTTCGAAAGAACGGGAATGGAGGCAAATGAGAAATGGAAGTCATAGGAATTTACTAATGTCAGTCCGGGCAAAGTAAACAAGAGAGAAAAGTAGAAAAGAGTCTGGAGTTATGCCGGAGTATGTCCGGAGTGTCCGGAATTGGGCTTTGAGGCCCGGATATGATATATACAAGCATAAGTTCCCCTTAGGGTGAATACTCATGACAATGATCAATCACATGCAAATTCATGCGACAGTGATGATATTGTCATCAGAGGTGACTAGCCCATCAATGAGCAGCGCGAGGCATGCCCAAAGACTGGTGAGCCTAGTGCCAGGAGTGACGAGTACACCTTGCAGATGACATTGTCGAGCTCGACTGGCTCAGTATCAAACCAGGGCTCATAACCTGTAGAGAACCACAGGTTTCATACTAGCTACTGGGTACTCACATTGTATGGGAGTTAGGTAGTAAGCTTAGATGCGATGATAGTGGTTGAAAGTCAAGAGTATTATTCAAACTCAGTTCTGAGTTTGAAGTTATATACTATAGTAAGTCCTTATGTAATATTACTAATATGGAGGTTGAGTACCACAGTCATGTGACGTGCTCTTTCAATACATTACTGTATTATATAACTTCAAACTCCGTTCTGAGTTTGAATAATACTCTTGACCTCTAACCACCACCATTGCACTTAAACCACCCCAAGCACTACTACAATGTAAGTGCTAGTGTACAAGTAGCGTAGTACCTGTGGTTTTCTACAAACAGATCATAATGAGTTGATGCTACTTAGAGAGCTTGAGTAGAGATTGCTAGACCTTGGGGGTACTTAGCTTCTACATAGCAGTAAAGTTCTAATAGAACAGAGCCCATATTGCTGGTACTAAGGGTAGTAGTACTGGCTTAGGCTTTTTGCTTAGTGATTAAGCTTGTACTTTAACATGATAGCAATAAAGGACTACTCTGTAGCTCTAAGTTCAATCCTCACTATTGCATATACTTTAGATTAGTCATGTAGAAGACCCCTTGAAATGCCAAAATATATATAGTGATGTCACCCAAAAGGAGCACTTACTACATCATGATGGTTAGGTTAATCTAAAGAAGCTATAGCTCCATTTCTACAAAATGCTTGGCATTCTGTCATATCCAGGCCTCAAAGCCCAAATCTAGACACTTCAAACATATTCCAGTATAACTCCGGACTTTTTTCTCTTGTTCACTTTGCCTGGACTGACATTAGTAAATTCCTATGACTTTCGTTTCTCATTTGCCTCCATTCCCATTCTTCCGAACTACTCATACTCCCTTATGCTTCATCCTTCAGTATTAGAACTACTCCAATGTCATTGCTCACTCGGAGCATGATCCTAAGACTCCAACTCAGTAAAGTCAACACTTAACACTTCCAGTACATATTTCACTCCAACTCCAGACTTAGTCATCCAATTTTCCCTCTGTATATAAACTCTGTAGTTTACTGTCTGTAGACCTCAGTTTAAATATCGACATAGACAATCAACATAGACGACTGAGTCTATCTTCCTCTTGTTCTCCTGTGATCTTTGTTGAGGGCTTGATACCCTCTCTCCTTTCTCCAACCCTCAGACCTCTAATCCTCAGACCTCCAACCCTCAGACCTCCAACCTCCAACCCTTTACCTAAAATTCCAGGGCACAATTCCATTGCAAGGGTGCACCACATAAGGTGAAGCCAACACCCCGTTCACCTCAACTCCAGAGTTCCGGAGTTGCACAGGACTTAGTCAGTCCAGTCTTAACACATTCACATCTTAATACCCTTGGTAGTGTGCCCACAAACATGGGAAAGTATTGATGCAGAGTCACAATAGATCATAATGAGTTAATGCTACTTAGAGAGCTTGAGTAGAGATTGCTAGACCTCAGGGGTACTTAGCTTCTACATAGTAATAAAGTCCTAATAGAACAGAGCCCATATTGCCAGTACTGAGGGTAGCAATGCTGGCTTAGGCCTTTTGCTTAGTGGTTAAGCTTGTACTTTAACAGATCCAAAGCTTAGTTTGTAGCCAGAAGTCAGTACTATATTTCATGTCACCCCAGTCTAAGAAAAATTCCCACATTTGACTGCAGAATGCAAAGCATACCAATTTAAAGTTAAACATTGAAATGGTTTTGAAAGCCAATATATAAGAGACTACATAATGGTAAAGACATGAAATAAAGATGCACAAGAATATTTTAAAACTCAGACATACTATTTGTATATGTATCATTGTTTGTAGTACCAAATAACACTATATATAGTTTAATTTAATGGAGATTTTACTTTTTAGATCAAAAGTATATAAACT
>JBBPKC010000621.1:2544-13188 GCA_038089055.1 Tylopilus aff. balloui
AATTTTCTTTTCTGATGGATATATTCCTGGTGTGTATGGCTGTGTCCTCGAGGACTCCACGAGGTTCCTAACTTTCTATGGACTCGGTTAAACCTACGGCAAGATCGGTCGCGGAATTTAGCCGACCGGCGGGGAATTCGAAGAAGCGCAATACCGGAGGGGGAGAGAAAAGGTTTGAAGGGACGACCGATAATTACGAGGGGGCGTGCACCGCCCGCACCCGCCCGCACGTCAGATCTGTCAGCCCCCAGTAACGGTTCAGGACACCACGCGTCACCGTGTAATTATTCCGAGCCGTTGCGCTTTCTCTCTGATCGGAGCACGCGTGTCCCCCCTTCTTCTTCCGTTCGATCTCTGGGTGGCGCACTGGCACAGGAAACGGGACGTTGTGCGAGGGCTTGGGGATCGAGGGGGGCCATTGCGCGGCGCAAGTGCAGCGGGGGGGTCCGTCCGAGAGTCGGATGGCCTCCAGGCCCGGACGTTCGAGCGCCGATGCCGGATGCTGGCATCAGTTGGTGACACGGGGCGAGTCGTCGTTTTCTCTTCGCTGAGTGCAGCGGCGTGCTCGGGCGACGTGCGATTGACTGGGGGAGGCGATGTCTATCGCGCATGCGGGTCTGCCGATCGCGCTCTACGTACGACTCGGCACAGGCTGTTTCTCTAGCCAGATACTTCCAGTCTCGGTCGACTCATCGTAGAGCGTTCCCCCCCTCGTCTTGTCAACGGGGGGCACGCACGCCGAACTGTGCTATTTACAGCATGCGACAGAAGTACAGAAGTAGCACCGTCGCTCTCAGAGAGGGATGGGCGTGGTAAGCAGGTTTGCCCTGGTGGACAGCTTCTGAAACTTCGTGGCTTTGATGCAGTCAGCCGTGTGTTCTTCCAAGCTCTCCCGCTGCCCGTTCCCGCCCGTCTATTTCGGCACAGCCCCCTGGTTTCCAAGCAAGATGCGATCGCCGGTGTCGGTTCCCAGAAGGATACTGCAGAGTCAACGTTGGATGGTCCGATTTCTCGCAGAGAGACGCCCCACGCCATCTGCGTGGTACCATTTTCGCACGTAAAGTTGCCTAAAGCGACGAGGTGTAACGAATGGCCGAGGAGGGTGTTGACAATGAGTAAGTCCGTCATGGCCGACTAGCGAAAGGAACTCACGTTTCCGCACGCCCCTCTCACGCTCTTAACGTATACAGTAGATGCGGGGTCGGATCCAGGGCCAGGCGGTTTGATGTATCATGCCATCATGTACCATCTCATGCAACGATTCAAAGGCCCATCTCCGATCGCGCGCCGGTAACTTGATTTGTCCGCAGGTTTTTCGGCAAGTTGCGTGGTTTCGGGCAACTTTCCAAAGCTAGGTACGGTACGCACACGTCTCCCCCCCGGTGATCAAAAGCTGTATCTCCACCCGTCATTTTCAAGCCCAATGCGTTCTGGGAGACAGGCGAGGACCCATGAGGTGACTTGGGCTCCGCGTCCACAACGGTACGGTCACTGATCGGTCTCGCCAAGCAGCGAGGATTTCAGATCGGTACACGGAAAAGAACCGCCGCGATAGGGCCCCTTGTACGAGCGTGTTGACCTTTCCCACCGCCGGTTGAGGGCCCTGGGCTGTATAAGCGATTTGGTATCTCCTCCATGAGTCTGATACAGGATGTACCGCCCACCCGTCACGAGCAGAATCGTCTGATCGAACAGCCCCAAGACATTTGCTTCGCTTCTCGATATGTCGCGAGATCGACAGGATCGTTCGACCGGCCAGGTCTCATGTGTTCATATAACCAGATGGGTCAACACGCTTGTCCGCCCAGATTAGCCATCGGTCTCGACTGCGAATGCAGTTGCCGTGGGCATGACGCATGCTGTGCAGCCTATCTCCCCCTTGCTGAACTCGTGTTGAGCATTGAATTGCGGACGCGTAATCATACGATACGCATGAGTTTTTTTTTTTTCCCTCGTCGCCGCAGCGCCCGACGCCGCATGATCGGACCAATACCTTTTTTCCCAGTTCAAGGGTGGCTTCTCCCGAGAACCTCGGTCTCCCACGGACGAAAAGAGACGTGTCTCGTCGAGCCCGAGCGTCAACGTTTCAACGCTCTCAATCCATGAGCATTTGGGCCATCATGATGTCGTTACGGTACGACTGTGCCCGGCGATCTGCCGATTTAATTGCAAGAGGGTCCCTGGCAGGAACCGCAGTCGTACCGTGTTAACGCAGCCTTTGCATGTGCACTCTTGTGTGTCCGTGTTTCGGATGGATCTCTGCCTTGAAGAGATATGGTTTGGCTAAAAAGTCAAGAGAGGGGGGGATGCTGTGGTGATAAAGTGGGCCGTCGATGTGACGAAGGGATGGGATGGATGTTTTTGTGATGTGACGATCAACGGTGGGCGGGCAAAGCGAGGCGATGCGGGTGGTGCGTTGTAATTGGCCGGGGCGGTGGTTTCGACTGGTGGAGAGAGAGAGAGAGGGCTGTGCGTCGTCTCTGGTGTTGATGGGGCTCGAACTTCTTCGCAAAGGAAGTGACTGCACCTCAGACGGAGGCAGGTAGCAGCGAAGACAGTAAAGACAGAGAAGTCGCGGAAAGTGTACTGGGCCGACGCGTTAGAAGCAAACGGAGCGACGATGTCCCCGAGGCAGTTCTATGCATATCGGGTGACTCCGAGTCCGTGGCGGGTGACACATTCCGCCGTGCGCCGGCATCAATACTCGGCGTATAGATACCGGTGCCGATGAACATATGAGGACCACGCCAGCCCTCAGCGATTCAGGCAGAAACACCCATCGGCGAGTTCTTATTTACTGGTACACACGATCACGCATGCGAATCCTCGAACGGGCCAGTAAGCCACCGCGTGACAGCGGCACCTGTGCCACTTTCATTAAGCCGGTAACACGTTTTGGACGTATGGACGATGTATGGAGGTAGCTCCCTCGGGTGGGGTCGGTCGGCGTTACGGTAGATGCGATGCAGCGGCCTGAATTACTAGGCTCAGCTTGGCCAGGAGACAGACCAATGTCCTCGAATCAGTCCTTGGTATACTCTGAAAATCATTCGTGAGGGAGAAAGTTCCGTGGAAAAAAGTCGCTCCGAAGCTCTGACCGTGTGCACGTCACGCCGTCCGTGCATCATTCGATGCGTTCCCTTTTTTTTTCTCCCCCTGTTAGATGTCGAGATGTTGGTGCACTTCATCGCTCAAGCTGTGGACGACCCACTCCACTGTCCGCACTGCCCTCTCGATAGGACCTCCATCAAACCAGAAAAACACAATTTGAAAAAAGGGTGAAAGAAAGTAAGCCAAAAAAAAGGGCGTGCCGGCACTGGACGACAATCACTCCACATGAATCCCAGAAAAAAAAGAAACGCACCAGCAACCCCACCTAACCGGCCCCCCAATTCCCAGCACGGCCTCGCTTCCCCCTCTTCCGAAGCCACCCATCGGCGCGGTATGCCACACCGCCCGCGCCGAGTACCTCACTACTCGCGCCCGTTACTAGCCCACTCGTTAAGCTGCTGCAACAGGACCGCTCCAGGCACGCCGCGCAGACGTCGCTGTGCGCTCCACCCGTGCGTTTGCCAGTCCGGTCAACGACAGCAACGTACAGGTCAGGCGGGCCACTCAAGAAGTCCGTAGCCTCGCTGGCATAGGAGAGGTACGCTTGCGTGCCGATCAGGCACGATGGGTCGTGGATGGCCTGCAGCTAGGGCAAAAAGATGGGACTCGGTTGTTTGGCTGCGCAATGACGGTTCATTGTCGTGCGGTGAAACCGCAGTCGGCGACGTCCATGGCGAGCGGTGCTTCAGTGCTAGAGTCGCAACTAGAGAACGTCGGTCGTCATCTGGAGATTCTGCGCGTCAAGGCTTGAACCGGCCGGTACAAATAGAAGCCTGGCAGATGCAGCAGGCCTCAAGGGTTCCATGCAAGGGAAACCACCTGTGAAGCGTGCAGTGGGGAGAGGGTGGTGACAGGATTTTAGGACGGCCAGTAACGAGGCCTTGCGAGTGGATGTGTGCATATTCTGTTTAGACCTAAGAATCGCCGGCAGACCAGTACTCGCTCGACCAGTCTTGGTTCTGATCATATGGGGGCGGTGACTTTCAGCAGGACTTGACGCTCACCGCATCAATGGCAAAATTCGTATCAACTCCCCAAGCATAGGCTGTACTGGAACAGCCTCTTAGTCACTTCCGCCATCGGATATCATAATAATCGTCTCTTGGGCGCTGATGAACGGACCTTTCACGCTCGACCTCCGAAGGTATTTGAAAAACGGCCAAATCGAGAACAATGTTTCTCTGAGGGAGAGTAGCATCCAGTGCAGTTGCGCTTGTATTGGTGAATGAATTCTTCGGGCTGATGTCTGGTGTGGCGTAAATACAGCATTCGCACTCGACTATCTGGCGATCAATAAGGAACGGTCTTCGGCGCTTCGACCGACTGGAACACATGCTACAATGCATCGGTAAGCGGATCAAAGGTGGCAACGCGGCGCGTCTCGGTTGTCGTACCAATATGGGTCATGTGTGTAAAGGTTTTACAAAATGCTGAGGGCAGTGACAGAACTCGAGACAAGCATGACGCTCATGTTCGAAACCACTGATGAGAAATCTGCATTCGGCGGTGGTAATGTTGCCATGAAGAACGGGAATGCTAAGACGACATGAAATTCGACCTGGCATGGTTTCAACAACTATGAGCAAGCGGTGGAGAACTTAACCCACAGGCTAGCCATGCATACCACGCACCAGGAAAAGTATCGCGTCATTGAAGCTTTCGACAGTCTAGTGTCATTAACAAAGCAGAGGCCATTATCAAGCACAAAGTGACATCATCGAGTGAAACGAGCAAGCCAGCACAGTACATTGCCGCCCGCCATCCTCCACCTCTACACGCGATTGCAAAGTCCGGGTAGTCGGCCAAAGCGTCGCTTCTAGTGAGAATAGAGGTAGCGTAGCCGGTAAGGGAGACATGAGTGACCCATAAAAGGGATAGGTAAGTCTTCCAAGCATTAGCAAGGGCGTTCGTTCTGCGACTCGTTATGTAGGCAAATTCTTCGGATGCAAACGCCTGGTTACCGTAAGGGGGAGAAGTCATTCCTGCAGGCAGGGGTGACTGGCGTATAATCTCGGCGGGCTGCCGTCTGTGGGGGAAGGACGCCACAGGGCGAGAAGGGATACCAGCATCGCGAATGGGAGTAGTCCTACCCGTGTAGAAGTACCCACAAACGTGAGTAAGTGATGTCCCATGAGCAGCGGCACGGAAGAGCGAAGCCACAGACCACCAGCGGACACCCTGGAATTTGGACGGAGCGGAATACTTGGGGTATTATGTGCAGACGAGCTGTGGAGACAGAAACCGTGATGTGGAGAATCTTAGAACCGATAACAGTAGCAGGCAGACCAGATCAACCATTCCACGACGTCGCGTGCTGCTCTCCTGCAGTAACTCTGTTGGAAATCATGGTCATGTGAAGGATTTGCCAGTATCGTCGCGTTCAACTTGTAAGTTCGTTTTGTCACCGTTAGGGCTCGGCACTGTCGGTATCAAACGTTCAGGCTGGGAGAGGCTGGGAGAGGAGAGATGGATGAGGCTTGCAATGGGCGGTCCTCGTGGAAGGCGGTCCTTGCAAGGGAAGATGTTGGGGAGAAGAGACTTCCAGGAGGGCAAGACAAATGTAATGCCAGAGACGAGCTAAGGATAAATGGAGCTGGGCGAGTCTAACGGTGTCTAAGTGAGCCGATGTCGTGGAAGCGGATCAAGGTGTATGATCGCACGTCGCTCCGCCCCACCACAACGTCGATCCGGCCCAGGCATACAGTAACATTGGTAGTGGTCAAGCTTCAAGTCCAAATTGTACCATCATGCTGCGGCTGACACAACTGACAGCAAAGCAGGCAACATCTTCCTGTATGCCAGGGCCAAGTTCTGCCAGCCACCAAGGTGTGCCAGCCCTTCAAGGTCAGCCTCTAGCTAGGTATATATCTGCGTCATATCGGTACGTTCATTCTATCCTCAATCCTCGAGATGAAGTCTCCCTTGTATGCCTGGACCGTCCTGTCGCTTACGATCCTTGCGGGTGCAATACCTACCATCTCAGATCGAGCGCTCCGGATTCCTTTGCAGCACCGCGTACCCATTGTAATAGACTCCACGTCGGTACAGCCAACTAATGGCGAACGGTCCTTTGATGACCGAAGGCTTGCAAACCTCATCAGCTACACTCAGCGGTACGTATTCCGTTTTTACCGTCTCTTCTTGCTGAGAATTCTCAGAAAATACGCGGATACCTTCGCAGCTTACGAACGGAATACGGGGTCGCGCCATCCACTCGATATGCGATCGGAGTTCTCTTCCACTAGCCTGTCAAACCGCGCAAGCGGTGGAACCATTGACCTTGACAATCAAGGGCAGGTATTGTGGTATGGTGCTGTCAACATTGGAATGCCACCCCAGAACTTCGAAGGTAAGACACCCGCCAGTGCGCTTGAACTGTTTCCTGATCTTTTCGCCCTCGATAAGTGGACTTTGATACGGGCAGTGCCGATCTAGGTGTGTATCTCGCTGCTCGAGGAAGCGATGTTTGGTTTATTTATCTATTGTTCAGTGATCCCTGGATCAAACTGCCTGTTGGGCTGCACTAGGCATCGCAAGTATGACCCCTCCAAGTCGCAAACATCGAGGACCAATTTCAAAGCCTTTGCCCTGGCGTACGGCTCGGGGGAAATCTTTGGGACTGACTATATGGATAGAGTTGAGCTTGGTGGATACCAGGTAGACTTTGTCCGTTGATATTCGGATGCTGGCTAACCCAACCGACGAGATCGCGGAACAAACGTTTGGCGCTGCTAGCGTTTTGTCGCCTGAGTTTGAAGAAAGCAATTTCCGGCCGGACGGTATCTCCGGTTTGGCATTTCCGGAGATCGCGAGGGTTGATAAATCACCGCTGATGCAGAGCTTGAACAAAAGCGGACAATTATCTCAACCAGTCTTTGGCTTCAAGTTGTCCACTCAAACGGGACAAAGCGAATTGACCATTGGTGGTGTGGACGACACTGCATTCAAGGCCGACACGCTTGTGTCTGTCCCAGTGACGGAGGCGGGCTACTGGCAAGTGAATTTGGACAAGATCTCTGCTGCCAGCCACGACATCCAGTCGAGTTTCAATATGCCTGCCATCATCGACACCGGCACCACACTTATCCTTGGGCATAGAGCGGTCGTACAGGAATACTTTTCGCACTTTGAGGGCGCAGATTGTGACCGTATGAGCGGCATATGTACAGGTACGTCATGGGCATATGTCGACATGGAGTACCCGATTTGACGTCCTGCAGTTCCATGCGATACCATCCAAAGCACGGCACCGTCGCTCTTTTTTGGAGGGCGTGGTTTCAAGGTTTCCCCCGAAACATGGAACCTTGGTCCTTCGAGTTCTGACGGGACACGATGTTACGCTGGGCTGGCTATGTTACCACCTCAGTTGGACGCGGCGAGCTTTACGATCGTCGGAGATGTCTTTTTGCGAAACGTATTTTCTGTTTTCGATTTTGGGTATCCGTACACAGTCAAGTTTGCAGAACTTTCCTGATCGTCCACCATTTCTCTTTCGTTCCCGGGTGGAGACTAATTTCTTGCCTCATTTGTACTAGCAGGATAGTGTTCATTTTCTCCAATGGTCATATTCGTACGGGTGTCGTTTCCGCTGTGCTTTCCGGTTGTACTCGAGAGGCTCGCCGTACGAAGACAAACCGGAAGGGTGGCCGTACAAATCCCATGATGTCCTACTCCACCCTCCAGCACCCCGTCTTTTCAACCCAAGCCCAGTTCCCGCTCTTTCCAGCAGCCCAGCCCACCTCGAGGGGCCTTCCACAAGCGCAATCATCACCGACACCAGCTGTCGCCCCCAGATCATTCAAAGCACCCGCCCACAAGCATGCCCACCACTTACATTCCATTCCCCCTCGCGAAAAGTCTACGAGGACGCTCATCATCGATCATATGCTCTGGGTACACGCGCGTACGAGATTTGCTCAGGCGCGCGCAGAGCTCGGCATGACAGACCGCACTGGTGGTCCCTCCTCCTCATATTTTCGCTTCCGGGAACGACCGGAACAGTACGACGAAGAGGACGAGGTCTTGAGTGATGGCGAGAATATCGATCAGCTAGAGGCCAGAGCAGCAGGGCATGGAGACACCCAAAACGAAGACGAAGACACTAGAATGCAGAAACAAGACTTCACCTTGGCTCGTAGTCTCAGACTGCGCGCCATTGCCCTCGAAAAAGTCGTTTCTGCCATGCTCGATCAGCCCCCACCCCTTCTCCATCCTGTCCCACCCATTGGCGACGAATCCCAGTCTCCTCCTGGTACTCCTAGGCGCCGCGAATCCCGCCCCCCGCCCAAGGCGTCCCATCCACACACGTTACCAAATGGAGTCCGCCTTCGCCTTGCTCTGGGCACGGTTGTCAATGACCTGTTCGCTCGTCAGGCTCCCATAGCGCCGTATCGACATCACCACCACCCACCTCCGATCGTCGTTTCCAACTCTCTTTCCGCAAAAGGTTCCGCCGAGTCCTTGTCCTCAGTAGATGGCTCCCCGGTACTCCAGAATCTGTCCCCGCATCCTTCCGTTACCACGAGTCACTCGTCCGGAGGAGCCACTGATGTGCTCCCGCCTTCGCTCCTTCTCCTTGCGTCCATATCTGGAGTCCCAGGGGGACAACAATACACATTTCCTTCGCCAGTTTCCGTTTCTGGTGTGCCAGGACAGCAGATTGTCGTGCGTTTACTACTCGTTTCGAGTGTTTGCAAACAACTGATCATCTACCGAAGCCACCAGGAACACAGGTCGTTTGGGATGACCGGGTTCGTACCCTCTACATGGAAGGCGCAGACCCCTCAACGGCAAACTCGCCGCCTGCTTTACGCTGCCCAAGGCATCTGCACACTGGATGTGAGATTTGTGTTGAGGCAAAACAACCTGGGAAAGCACCAGGTGGACCGACGAAAGGAAGATGGGGCGCGTGGGGAGGTGAGATGACGTCACGTCCCCCCCGAACTGGATCCGTCAGCAGCACGGGCAGTAGTGGCGGTGGCATCACTGGCTGGCAAGACAGCAGTGGTATCGGTTCCGGGTTGGCGCATCCCGGGATCAACGGTAGCGTAATGCGCAGAAAGTCCAAGTGGTTTCAACACGACACAGAAGACGTCCCCTATGCGGGCGCTGGTGCTGGTAATACGCGCCTGTCAGAGCTGATTCCCCGATTCCTACGCTTGTCAGCGCTCGTTGCGATGGAGCTCGGCGAGGAACTCGGGGACGACGAGTATGAACGCGATCTCCAGGGAGAGGGACCTGAGGGGTTACCCTCCGTGTCTCCGGTTCCCCCACAATCCCCAATACAAGCTCGAAAAGCCCAATCAGACAGCGAAGTGGCTCCGCTACGGCCGTCAAGAAACTGGTACATGCTGTTCGCAGGACTGCTGACTCGAGCCGCTTTGGAGGGATACCTCACTGGCGGTTGGAGGGGCCCTGACGCTGCTTCCTGTCTACTATCTGTCGGACTGGGAATGACAGATGATCCATCCCTTAGCGATGAGGACGAGGGAGACTCGATATTCGAATGGTTCGATCCAGATGATCTTCCGACGCTGAAAAAAGCTGCACAAATCATGTTCCCGTCATTAAGTGCCATGGCTAGTGGTATCACAGCGCGTAGGGAGAACGCAGAGGTGGAATTTGCAGCCGAAATGGAGGAACGATTGCGAAGGGCAAGGGCTTTTGACTCTTGACATGGTGTCAGGCTGATAATTTGAACCCTAGTTCTACGCTATTCCATCGCTGACCCCTGATCTATCGACGCACATGGAAGATTTAGCATGGCATTACCCCGCCGAGCCGGTTGAGCGAGCTGCACTCCGTTTCTGTGAGGCTGTCGCGCGGTGGCGGGGGAAGCCGGAACTAGAAACTGTAAGCGTCGTCCCGTGCACTATGGGGTCTGAGATCTGACGTAAGGAATCTAGTATAAAAAGAGACCCAAGGACGCAGCCACGCCAGCCATGACTATCGAGTCCCTTGTCCATTCCAACCCAACTAGTCCCTCGTCCAGTGTTTTCACAGCCCAGCCAAGTCTACCAAAGTCCAAGAGACCACCGATCGAACAGTATTTTATCGTTCCGCAACCCTTCACTGGACGCAAGCGCCGACGCTCAGGGGGTGATGACGACCGCTTTACTAAAAGGGCGCACGGTGGCGTGCTGGTTTCTGCGGTGTCGTCTCACGCTTGACAATGTCTTAGATGGTTATACAGGCTCACCTGCATTTCTGTATAGTGTCGTAATCGCTGTTTATGTGTTGCTGCCTTGCATGCTGGATGTCTCATTATATGACACATCCTTTCGCTTTCCCCTGTCACCTTTTAGAAACGATTGCGGACGATGCACCATGTAACATGATGCTAATTGCGGGTTTAATGTTTCACTTCTCCAGCATGGTACTCTCGGCAAAGTGAAACCTGGCCAATGACACCCTGTCCTTTCTCATCATGTCCCTTCGCTATATAGCCCCGCCTGGGTCGCGCTGTTGCCTTGATCCAGTCCGCTCTTGCTCGATAATATGTCTCGTCTCAGCACGGTTATCCCGGTCCTAGTC